>JALIZH010026833.1:0-19307 GCA_030522465.1 Rhipicephalus appendiculatus
TTTTTGTAAGTGTAGTTGTTGTGTGCACATCGTGGGCTTGCCAGGAACTATGACTGCACTGGCGCTTAAAGGGTAACTTATGGTGCGATGTAACGTCAGCACTCACATTAGAACTCAGGCCATCAACTTATCGAAACGAAGCGCACTTTACGGTGTGATGGTGTGAACTTCATACAGAACTTTTGCTAGCGTATTCCTCCGGGGTCGATGAACGCTTGAATGTGGCTTTCTGATTAATGCGAATGCAAATGCAATGTTTATTCGACTGCTATAAAAAATAGATCCAAAGTTCACGTAGACATCCATTGGGCTTAGTGCGGTTAGAAGAAATGGGGTAGCGTAAACGGTACTGGCTGGATAGGACGTCATCTGTTAGAGAAGGCTCTATGAATAGAATTGTGTTGGGTAGCTAATACTCCGTGACCTTTTCAGGCAACATTCAAGTGTTCTACAGCACCCACGAATGCCAATTCAGTGTTACGATAATTATAAATAGAAGATATAAACAGAAAGTAGTATCGGGTTCCAACGCCCAGCCACGGTGACAAAGTAGCATTGCATGAGCAATGCAAAAGGTGTGTACCCAATAAATCACATTCACGGGAGTCTTCAATGTGGGAGCAAGAATAAACTTGAATGCAGAAGAACAAGAAGGAAATAAACACGGTTGATCCCTCCGTCATAGGAATTGGTACAACACGAAAGTGAAACGTGTCTTTACAGAAGTAGTTCAATGTTTTCTGTACATTGATATGAGGCAGCTTGCACAATGTCTATTGATGTTCAGCAGTTATAGCACCGTTTAACGTGGATGCAGCCACGTTGACGCTTGGTGGTACCTCTGCATCCCGGCGATTAACGTCCATGATCAATGATTAAACAAACACTTGTGGCCATAGACGCTTGAGGTAGTTCTACGGTGAGAGCGGAATCAGAGAAAGCGGGTTGACAGCCAGAAGAGCGTCACTGATTGAACGCCAAACTTGGGCTACTCGCGGCATGTTAGAGTTATTATTGGACACCACTGCCCGACCAGAGGGAAACACAACGCGCGTCGTGTCTTCCCCGTTGGCAGGCTCCGAGTTTTCGCGGGGAGAGCGTAAGTTGGAAACGCGGACTTAAGGCCACCTTTGAGTGTACTAGAAGCGTCTAGTACACTCTAGCCACGCGTAGCAATCGCGCTTCGCGGGGTTATTTAAAGACGATAGTCTTTCTTGGGATACTTCAACGCAAAAATTTAGGTCCGCCTGTCTATCTGTCTGTCCGTAACCCGATTCAGCTACTCGGCCAAAGTTTAACAACTTTCTGAACGCCCAGCCATCCTGAACTGGTGCTTAATTGCGTTCATATTTGTGAACATATTAGATCAAAAGGCAAATACTACGCATACCTGAGGCGCAACATTAATATGTAAGTGTCAGGTCGTGTGGCTCTTTATTAGAAAATACATAGGTAAGCATTTCTAAAACCCTAGTGTTTTTAGGCTGCGCTGAAAATGCGACGCTTTGCAGGAAAAAACCCTGTGCTGACGATAAGCTGCTGCCGCAGGCAGTGGCCCTTGGTCACAGTGTAAGGCCCTTGGTTCAGCACAAGCTCATGTTTTAAGGCGAAAGCCTTTAATGTCTCATGAACACATCCGTCCAGTGTCCGTCCGTCCGTTTGTCCGTCCGTCTGTCCGCACGTCCGTCCGTCCGTCCGTCCGTCCGTCTATCTGTCTGTCTGTCTGTCCGTCCCTCCGTACGTCCGTCCGTCTGTCCGTCCGTCCATCCATCCGTCTGTCCGTCCGTCTGTCCGTCCATCCGTCCGTCCGTCCTCCCGAGCTCTGGCACGGAGTCAGGTGGCCGCCGGGGTGCGCAACTGGACTCCGGTCGCGTCGGACTCTACAGCGCTCGCGCTTTGCTTGCGTAGCGTCGCTGTTCCCAGCCTTTGCAATCATTCTACCGACGCTGTATCAATGGACACATGCGTCCATGGAATACACTTTCGAATTTACAAAGGGTCCGTTAATTTAAGCGCTGGAACGCGGATGGCGTATGCGTGATGCGCAAAGCGGGAGAAAATACTAACACATGCGAACGGAGGAAGATTAGTATCGCGTCTCACTGCGATTCGCGGTAAAAAATTAAAAAAAGAAAACACGCACACATTCGGTTTGTGTGTTATCCCAGTGAGAGTGTAAAAGAAAAAAGACATGGCATAGAAAGTGGAATGGCCACACGCTTTCGCCGAAGACACTTTGGAATATACAAAGTGTCTTTCAATTTTTTTTTCAATGGCGTCCATATCTTGCGCAGCGCCTCCTCTATTTTACCAATGCTAGCCAGATGCGGCCAATTCAACGTAGAGTAGGCGCTGTCTGAGGCAAGGTAAAACATAGCAGTACAGTCGGCACATGACTATCGTCTTTCGACGACATTTTCAGCGAAGCACGCAGATACGCGGCCAATTTTTTGTTATGGATGAATGGATGTTATGAGCCAGGCCGACGCTGGGGGGTAAGGTGGCCACTCGGCAGTGTGTTAAGGCGCCGACAAAATTGCACTTTTCCTATTCGAAGCAAATTGAATGGGACGGACGCATAGAAAGGACGCTTTGAAGGAACTAATCGTGGATGTCATGGTTATGATGCAATAGTTCACTTATGTGATGTGTCAACGCGATGCAGTGTTATCAAGGCACGTCACGGCAACGTCACATGCGTTTAGTATAAATACAAGCGGCTCAATAAACCATCGTTCTTGTTGCGTTATCTGGCTTTCTTGTAGTATCTGGACAGCGACATAACATTAAGCATAAGAACTGTGGGAGCACTGTGGTAGATATAAAAGGCACGTTTGTAAAGCCTACAGATGCATGTGACCATGGCGCAGTGGATAGCGTGCCCGGCATCGCTTGTCGCGGACCAAGGGTCTTAGTTTCGATTCTCGTTGACGGAACTTTCAGATGTGAAGCATCTTATGGCGAAGCTTAATCCGGTGGTGGTGGTGGTGGTGGTAGTGTGTCGCGTGGCCTCCCTTACTGCGCATGCGCAAACCCATTAAAAAAAAAAACTCTCCCCCCTCTAGGCATCCCTCCCCCGCGGCAACCACACCCTCACTGCGCATGCGCCTCCCCTCCTCTCTCCCCTCCTACACTCTCCCCCCCTCTCTAGGCATCCCTGCCCGTGGCGTCCACACTCCCCACTTCTAGACCTGTGCGCCGGTCCCAATATCGCCGGCGGCGGCGCGTCACCGGCGCGGGGTTGATCGGATCGTCGGCGGCGCGGCGCGGTAGGAGGGGGGGGCGTTTATTCAAGAGTTGGTGGACACAAAAATTTGTCTCTTGAATTTTGGAAAAACAATCTGTTTCCCCGAAAGGGCGAAGCAGCGAATGAGATAGCAACATGTCTTAATGTCATAACGAACTAAGGCTAGCAGCTAACTCTTGTTCATCCGATCTCGCGAAGCTGCAAAACGCTGTTGTGTGGGAATACGGCCGCTCCAGGAAAAAAAAGTCGTTTTCGTGTAGTTTGTCGTATGAGTGGTCACAGCACGAAGAGGTAAGACCATAGCGTGTAGTAGGGCATACGTGCCGTTTGCTGATGCCTGCCGAGATAGCGCGCTCGCCAGCCTCTCGCTACCGCGCCCTTATAGTCAAAGTTCACAGTTGCGGCTCGAGCCACGAAGCTCCCCTACTCCGGCGTCCCTTCATATTCCTTCAACCAGCAAAAGACGGACAGGGCTTCCTTTCTGGTTGAGGAGCAATCAACAGCAGGCCTGGCACGCGGAGTAATGTTGCAACATGCGCCCTCCGTGCGACGGAGATGGGCAGCTTGTTTCGTCTATGCTTCAGCCGTCTTCCTCGCTAACACTCGCGAGCTTTTAATCACGGGAACAGCATACGATGCGCGTAAAAACTTCTCGATTTGGACTTTATACGGTACGTGACGTCAACGCTGAAAAACGTGTACAAAGTGTCCATGTAATTGTTATTGCAATAAAAAGATATACAAAACCGTGGTAGCGGGCTGGACCTTTTTCTGAGTCTATGAGGATTTCGAGCTTGTCGGCTACACTCTGTTATTTCTACTTGCGCAATCGGAAACTCACAAAATGGAGCGAAATCACTTTATCGCGCATGATAATCATGCGAGGTCAGGAAGAACGAGTTGGCGAATGCATGGCAAAGCAGGGTAGGAGACAATTCACAACTGATATCTCTCGTATATGGTCCAATCGAGAGTACGTACTCTAATAATTTCAAGTGAATCACCGTTCTTGCGTCACGAAGACCGCCAAAAAAACACAAAGAAAACGAAAAACGCCAAGAGAGAATAACGCACTCGATTTTCTATCTTCAGGGGCTGTTTTGGTGACCTTACAAAGACAGGGCGTGCAAAAGAGAAGAGCCAAGACACCGCAAACACCGCTAACTGAAATTCGTACAGTGGCGGAAAAGAAGGTAGACAAAAAAAATTACGCAGCTTCGCACTATTGGTGCCAAGCCTGGAGGAAGTGCGGAGCTGGGCCGCCTTCTTTGTTTCTCTTCGGTTTCCTTTTTCTGTCCTCCTCCCTTTCTTTCTTTTCCTCTGTATTGGTTTTTTTCTGTCTTTTTTTCCTCTATTTTTATTGACCTCTTCCTCTGTTTTGATCTATTTATTTATTTTTCTCTGCTAACGTTTTTTGTCTTTTTTTTCTCTATTTCTATTGATTTCTACCTATCTCTTTATATATTTCTTTCTCTTTCTTGCTCTTCCTACTTTTCTTCCTGTCTTTTTCCTTTCTTTGCCTCTCTTTCTACTGTTTGCTTGCTTCGTCTTTTTTTTATATTTTTACGCGTGGTTTTGCCTGTGTTACGCCAAGCGACAGCAGTATACAACAGCATACGACAACCGGGGCCCCTAAACCACTCCGCCTTTAATATCATCATCAAGGCGCTCGAAGAACAAGAGGAAGACTTCTTGGCACGAGCGCGAGCTCAATATGCTACAGATGGCTATGCTATACGTGGTTTTGCCTGCGTTACGCCAAGCTACGACAGCATACGATGGCAGAATACGATGATAGCATTCGACAGCCCGGGCCCTCAAAGTACTCCGCACTTAAAATTCGTGTCTCCGCGTTCCCAGGCAAGAGGCGACACCTATCAGTCAGTTGAGCGTGATGCTCTACGTGAGAGATAACTGGCCACTCTCTTGAGTTCACTTTTGTGTGTGTTTTCACCTGTCGTTTTAACATGAATACTTACCACCTAGCTCAGCTGTCGATTTTTCTAAGTTTTTCCTTTTCTCTATTTATTTATCGACTTACTCGAGTCAAAATGTAAAGAAAAAGGTGCATTAACTCATCGACATGTAATACTTGTCTATTTTATTTATCTATACACAATGTGGTAGGCCCAAGACTCCACGAATATGCTATCTAGAGAGATGGGTCGTCGCCTATTAACGCTGTAGGACGCCGCAGCGTTCAGGTCAGGCAATACTCTTGAGACTTCTGGAGGAGAGAAAAATACAACTTCCCGGCAGCTATTCTCCATGTGTATCTAAAGAAGATGTCCACAGTCGATTTCGGCAGAGCGCATTCACTTACTCGAAAAAGCGGTGAACCGGGATGTTTGCTCTTGACCATGTCGATGCACCATACCCACCAGCACATTCCCAGCGTAAGAAGAAAGTGGACGAAATTTACAGAAACAGCAACTTGTCAAATCTGAACTTGCGTACGAGTGTGTGCCAGATGTTTGAAAACGATGCAGAGAATGCGTACCCAGCTTCACAGGTGCGTTAGACGGGCGGCCGCATTAACCCTTTCGCGACCGTTGACGAGTATCATGAGATTTTATAACAGTTGGACTGATGTCGACTGTACTCGTCCTCAACAAAAATTGGTTCTACGCGGAACCAATGACGCCTGTATCTGCTGTAGCTGTGTTTTCCGATGCGAGATGGTCCCACTTATCCATGTTTTTTTCAATAGAGTTTATTCTTCCTCCCCCACCTATGTCGCATATTTCATTACATAAGCGCCTCTGATACCACGCATGTCGTATTTGTACGCAATTAGAAAAAGAAAGAAACGTTATTTCATTAATATAATGGTACCGTTTTATTCAGGAAAAAAAAGAAAGCTCTGCAAAGTGAGCGAAAAAAGTTTTTCGGTCGTTTAGCAAGCTTTTTGTCTTTTCTTTCGGTCGCGAAATGGTTAAACCTGATTCGATGGCTTACACCCCTTTATGCCTTCCTCCATTGTAGGGTAGCAAAGCGGACGTGCGTCTGGTTAACCTCCCTGCCTCTTCTTGCATCTCTCTCTCTATCTACGCGATCAGAATTTGTGCACGGCCTCCGAGATGTACGCCCAAACGTGGATATCTGGGGGGCCGCGTTCGTTGTGTTGCAGTGCATTGCGTTTCTCTCACTAGTGTCGAGAGTTGTGAAAGCTTCGTGACATCAAATTGACGTGGCGGAAGAAAAACCGGAAATGGGACGAGATCACCGCCGAACTCCAGCCAATCAGCTGCGGCCGCAGTCCACTATATATGGGTACACATCGAGAACTCTCCAGCCCTAAAAAAATGAAACAGGAGCATGCTGGGAACTATGACCAGAGTATGGAGCACGAGGGGTGAGTTGCGTCGGAGAAGGTTGGTTTGTGGACATGAGGCGCGCACGCTCGTGAATTTTTGTTTTTTTGCCCATCTGTTCACCGAGGAAAAGAAAAGCAAGAGCATGATGGGAATTGTGACACAAGCTAGAGGAGGTAGCGGCTTCAGAGGATGTTGGCTTATTGATGCTAGGCACGCTCACCCGTATTTTTTTCCTCTATGGCTGAAGCGAATTCGGTTCCTATTGACTTTTATGGACCAAACGGACCTTGCCACCCGTTTATAGACGTTTTTTTTTTCGTGTTTATTTGTGCTTGTCTAAGTCTTCGCCAATTTTTCTTATACATCCCTCCCTTCTTTCCTCTTTCTCTCCTCCTATCTCCCTCTCCTTTATCTCTTCACTCCTCCCGAAAGAGTAAGCAGGCGTTGTGCCCCTCCAGGTGGCAGTTGCCAGCTTGCTCTCTCCCTCTTTCCTCTATGTCCTTGTGTATCTGTGTATGCAAATCAAATAAATAAATATAAATAATCTGAGTCGAGAATTGTGAAAACTTGGAGGCGTCAAAATGACGTTGAAGACGAAGAAACGGAAAGAGAGGCCGTGCTGCTGGCCGCGCTCCCACCAATGAGCGGCAGCTGAAATGGAGAGTCCGGTACATGGACATATCAAGAAGAGCCCCCCGGTGATGTACTTTATGCCGAGATTCCCCGTTCGGTTTAAAATAAAGGACTAACGGCGGCGCGCCGCAATTATTTCGCGGCGGCGGCGGCGGCGTGGTCACTCTCGGGATCTCGGCGGCGGCGCGAGCGGCGTGAGCAAAAACAAGCGGCGGCGGCGGCGCGGCGCGGCGGCGCACAGCTCTACCCACTGCGCATGCGCGTCCCCCCCCCCTCTCTCTCCTCTCCTACGCCGACGCAGGCAGCGTCTGCTAGCGAGTTTCTTGGTTGAAAAAACCGAATGCTCGCGCTGCACAACCGTTCACTGGCCACCCCGTATATATGGCACTGGATTTTGACCTGCAAGGTGGTGCCGGTGGGAGATTTCTCCTGTGCATTGTTGAACAATAAAAAAATGCCCCCACCTCCCCGAAGGGAATCGTGAGGAAATGCGAATGCATTTCGCGCGCGCTTCACTCCATTTATATATGGTGGTTGTAGTTCGAAGAAGGAAAAGGCGCCTAATTTCTGCAGCCCGGTCGGGAGCACGGCGCAGCGCCTGTTCTTTTTTTTTTGCTTTTTTTTCTTTTTTTTGCTTTTTTTATATATATATACGCGCGAGCGAGCGGACCGGAAAGCGGAGAGTGGGGCCGAGCTCCCGTGATGCGAGCGCCCTCACACACCAGAGCGCGCTCCTCCTCTCCACTCACTCTCCGCTACCCCGCCCGCACCACCCGCTCCGGTTGCTAGGGAGCGAGGATAAGCGCGCGCGCCCGCAGCTGTTGCTATGGGAGAGGGAGTGAGAGCGGAGATATGCGGACACCGACGGACGCCTTACATAGCCCGACTAAGAAATGATTTCGCATTTAAAATTCGCAGCGTGCGCGTTAACTAAAAAGCGGATTGCGGGTCTCTGTCCAGTCGGAGTCTTCTGTCTCCCATTGCCCATTAGCAGCTATTGGCATGTTTCAGTAGGAAACACCGCTCCATCACTTCGTGCTTTGCGCCTCCCCAGTTTTCTCTCCTGCGCAATGCTGCGATAAGCGCCAGCGTCAACGCCGCCGCCAGTGTAAGCGTTAGCGCCCGCTGCTTCACATCTACACATGGTGTACAGATGGTGTATTTTTTTTATTAGGAGCGAAGCTGCTAATAAAAAACCCGCCGACCCGCCGTCGCCATTGCCGTTGAAGCTCCCTGGCACGGTTCCAGTTGTGGCGTCTCCCCCTCGCGCGGAAGGATAAATGAACTTTAAGAGCGCGGGAACGCGGATGGCGTCTGCACGATGCGCAAAGCGCGAGAATACGAACGCTTGCGAAACAGAGGCAGATCAGTTTCCCCCTATCCTCCTTTCTTCGACTGTGCCCTCTCCCCTAAAAACCGGCGAACGTGCGAAACCATCGCCATTCACGCTGTCGTCTGCCCAGTGGTTGGTCCGTTTCCTGGAAAATGAAACGCCGCACTCGCCGAACGCCGCGTGCGTCCCATTTCTAAGGAGCTTCGCTCATCGGTTGTATTCGTGCACGGAACAACTGCGAGTTTTTGTCTTCTGATCTTGTGTATTTTTTGGGTGCCATTTCCGCGACGTAAATACGTCATTGAAATCTTGGTGGACCCCGGCATAAAACACATTCGTGTAAATATGTTACCGGCTCTCCGTACAGCCGCCCCAATCTTAACTGTCGTACGCAGCGGCGACATTTCGGTCTGTCAGCGCCATATGATGGAACGAAGTTGAGAAAATTGTTTTGTGTGCATATGCTTTGTGGGCATGCACTTGTAGTCACCCCTTCTCGCACTTAAATCAATCATAACACGAAGATACATATAAAAAACTACTGCTCGTGCAATTAAAATTGAAGGAGACTTTGTACATTCCAAAGTGCGTTCGGCGAAAGGATGTGTTCATTCCACTGACTATGCCATGTCTTTTTTTCTTTTACACTACCAGTGGGATAACACACAAACCGAATGTGTGCGTGTTTTCTTTTTTTAATTTTTTTACCGGGAATCGCAGTGAGACGCGAGACTAATCTTCCTCCGTTCGCATGCGTTAGCATTTTCTCGCGCTTTGCGCATCGTGCAAACGCCGTCCCCGTTCCAGCGCTTAAATTGACGGACCCTTTGTGAATTCGAAAGTGTATTCTGTGAATGCCTGTGTCTATTGAGACGGCGTCGGTCAGAATGATTGCAAACGCTGGGAACAGCGACGTTACGCAAGCAAAGCGCGAGCGCTGTAGATTCCGACGCGACCGGCGTCCATTTGCGCATCCCTGGCGGCCACCTCGCTCTGTGCCAGAGCTCGGATGGACGGACGGACGGACATGGACGGACGGACGGACGGACGGACAGCCAGACTGACAGACGGATGGGCAGACGGACTGACACCGGACGGACGCACAGACGGACGGACGGACACCGGACGAACAGAAGGAAGGACGGACGGACGAACAGACGGACGGACGGACACCGGACGGACAGACGGACGGACGGACGGACGGACGGACGGGCAGACGGACGGACAGACAGACGGAAGGATGGACGGACACCGGACGGACGGACGGACAGACGGAAGGATGGACGGACACCGGATGGACAGACGGATGGACGGACGAACAGACGGACGGACGCACACAGGAAGGACAGGCGGACGGACGGACAGACGGACGGACGGATGCATGGACAGACGGACGAACACCGGATGGACAGACGGATGGGCAGACGGGCGGACAGACGCACGGACAGACGGACGGACACCGGACGGACAGACGGACGGACGGACACCGGTCGGATAGACAGACGGACGGGCAGACGGACGCACAGACGGACGGACGGACGCCGTACGGACGTGAGCATGAGATATTAAAGGTTTTCGCCTTAATAGTTAATGATTCGGGCAACTGTACTATAGAAGGAACACAGCAATCACCTGCGGGACCGTTAAGTAGCCTGTGGCTACAGGTGTGACGGGTGTTTGTAATTAGGTAATATACATACCCTCATTATTAAATTAAATGACCCATACCATATACGGTCACCTTACAGCTTAAGGTTTCCAGTGAAATATAGAACAAGATGGTCATTTTAGTAATACAAACATGAAAAAATGCACTACAAGAATATTTGAGTACAAAATAAGCTCAGGAAGACGCTTTTTATAAATGCCGCCCAGCGCCAACACCACCACATTGCCAAGGCGTATGTGACATGCGCTGCGTGAAGCGTACTTGTCGTCATCTGCCAAAGTGTCAGCCGCTGCATTCACTCTCAATGCCACGGCGAAGAAAGCGGAAATGGCTCAGCTACTCGCGCAGCTGGCCTAGGAAGAATGTATCGTTCACCGGAATGCTGACCCTCGCACAGCAAGAAACTTGTTATGTCGCGGCTGAAGAGTACGTCAGTGTTGCCCGACTCTCAGGCCGCCCGCTCCTTCATAAAAACATTCAATTATAAGTTAAGTGCTCCACCGAACGCACTAAAACTTCGTCAGCTTGTTTGCAAACACACAAGCATTAACCCGCATAAGACGGCTTATCACAGAAAATTGGCTATCATGGCCCCTCTCAGGGCAGGTTTGAATGAGGGATGACGGATGAGCATTGCATCTCAATCACATCAGGCGACAAATGCGACTCCTTTTGCGTGCGCCACCATAGTTGCTTGTAGAAACGACGCGACGTGGTTTCAATACAAGCTTATGAAACACGCCCACTATAGGCCCTTGCAGAGACGCCTCACCACGACCAACTGATGTGCCTGCGTCAAGTACACAGCTGCTACCAAGTTATGCTGTTCCTCTTCACGCAGCCTTCATTCGGTGTGGTCGTTCACGATTGCAGACCGCGACGCTTGACCTGAAACCTTTAGCTTTACCATCTTTCAGTACGAGTACCCTGTTTCACAACGTGTCGCCTTTGCATTGAAGGCGCAGCTGAACCAGAGGAAAGGAAAGGGAGCAGGTGTTTCCGCGTGCCTCTTATTTGTTTGAGTAATGTAATTCATGACCTGATGTCGTCTTGTTCTCGCGTTAGAGCACGTGACAATCGCTCTACCGACGTCATTACATCCGTAAGAGCCATAAAAAGTATTTGTCTTCAGTGGACTCGATCACTGTCTTAGAGGAAGCGCGTTGTCCATTCACCTATCAAAGCGCGGGTGAAGAATTGGAAAAAGCGCCGGCGTGGATTACTCGAAAAGCTGCCTGACATTCTACCGTCGTTTTCGACACCTTTATGCATCTTTGCATGCTTGGCTCGAATACCGGTCTTTGCAGTCCCTGGTGTAATCATCATGGCAAGTAAGTATTCTTGAACTGTGTTATGAATACACCGCATGGAATACGAAAATTTCAACGATCTTGCGTCGTGAGGCTACGCTGCTCAGTGATTGTCCACTTCAAGAAGTAGCCAATGAGATGTTGCAATTTTTTATATGCGAATCATTTCTTTGCGTACTGTAATCACCTTTGCGTTTTTATCTATCTATCTATCTATCTATCTATCTATCTATCTATCTATCTATCTATCTATCTATCTATCTATCTATCTATCCATCTATCTATCTATCTATCTATCTATCTATCTATCTATCTAGCCGCCTACGTCTCGGTGCTCTCGAGATTGCCTCCTTACTTTGGGGTATACCAAAATTTCTATGGGAGGGTAAGAGGTATTGACGAATATGTCTGGCTGGTCATGACATGAATAAGGTGAATATCCTGTCGTATATGTCGTCAAACCCTTTCCTGCAGACACATGTGGCACATACCCGCTTACCACGGGCTGCGATATGCGGGTATGCGCCACAGGTGTTTGACAATTTATGCCTACCCAGCAACGGCGAGGACAGACATTAGTAATTTAGAAGCGAGAGCGTTAAGAAAAACTGACGTCGGCAGTCCCATCAGGAATCGAAGCCAAGCAATCTGCGTGGTAGTCAAGTGTTCTACCACGGAGCCACCCCAGGTCCTTGAACTACTTTGGAAAAAAGACCCTATGCAGGCGTAATGTTGGTGAGACGTCAATTGTGGTTCCACTGCTGGCTATCTAATTTTATAAACATTACATATAGACTCCTATGAGGCAGGCGTCATGTCGGGTTAACGTCAATTGTATACTTAAAAGCCATCCGCTGTAGCTGGTCCACAAAGAACTATTCAGGGCTACCATCCTCGAAGCACAAGTGCTACATATCAGATTACCGCTTCTGGTGTAGGTAATATCCATGTTTCTGTTGGCACCGTTGCGCAACTGTAAACAACTGGTTGTATGAAACATATGCGGCTGTTCAACATATGTCTGTGTGTACAACATCTGTACACATCTTTAACGTCACTTCGTAACGTTTCGCTAAATAAGAAAATGACAACCCAGTCACCTCAGTCCGCATGCTTCGCATAACATCGATTCCCATGGTGTTTGGGATCTGCCAATTTTTAGAATTGCATTGTGGCTCTTAGTGACTGACTCACTCGTAAACGAGCTTTTGATTTTCGCAGAAAGCATGGCAGCGGGAATGGATGGCTGCCGTATTTTCTGGCACAATGCTCCGTGCGCCTTCTCTCGTGCTGGCTGTCTGTTGTCCATGACCGCTGGTTTTTGGGCTATTACAGACGTGTCGTAACGTATACGCGGACTCCTGGAGCTCCAGGCGCGTCGTACAGAACTGTGATTAGGCGGCAAGACAAAGTGCAACGTGCATTTATAATACTAGATAGCAAAAAGTAGTTTCGAAAATGCGTAGAGCACAAAAACTTAGTTATAACCAAGAGAATACAAATTTGAACGGGTTGTGAAGCCTTCAGCTGCTTGAAGTTAGTGAGAAGCCAATTCTCCTGGGCTGGCAGGGCAGGCGAAAACTGCCTCGCACCGTTTGGATGGCTTTCATTTCCGAATTATTTATATTGGTGCATATAGTAAAGTTTACTATTATTACCATACTAATATTACTCATTTTATTATTAGTAGTAATGATACTATCGTGAGCCTGGTTATCGGTTTATAATTTGCTGTGGCCGGTTGATTCTGGCGACCAGGTGTCTTTTATAACGTTTTCGTTACATATGTAAAAACGTTTTAGATTTTCGCCATGTGGCCGAGTCGCAGGCGACGTTTGCTGACTGACTGGGTGGCCTTTCGGAGGTGCGCTATGCCGGAGCATACGTCCTATTCAGTTCAATTTATTTTGCCATCAAAACAGAACGCGACAGCCAAGGAGCCCGCGGTAAAAGCTATCTTTCCACAGCTTTACAACGCCGGGGACACTTACAGCAATGAAACAGCATCGCAGTATCGCCGCCGCATGAAAAGGAGGAACAAAAAACGTTTCACATAGTGGAAAGCGGTAATAAAATATAAGCTGAACAATACAAGCAAATGCAACAATAAGCAGTAAAAAAAGGGGGGGCATTTTAACACAAGTCCGTGATTTATGTCTTGAATAAAAAATGAACGCTGCAACATGCAACATCAGTACAATGCTATTAGAGTACAAGGTGATCATGTTATAAAAATGTCACGTACGAACATTACGTTAATATTCGAATCAAACAAGAAAGAATGCATTTATTTACCAATTGTAAGCATCTTCGTAAAGGAAATGTTGAAAAATAGCTTTTTTGTTATTTTTCCAAGAATGACGTTGTTTCGGTATATATTTTCTAATTGCCAACCATACTGTTTGTTTGTTTGTTTTAGCTTTTTTTCTTGTTTTTTTTTAACGTTTGGACTATCAATTTATCAATTTGCCGAGTTGTGTAGGTGCTTTCGCGTTTTGATAAAATAGAAACCCGCACCACAAAGGATGTGTCTTGAGTTATTTCGCGTTTGAAGGCGACAGATAAACGATATTCATATAATTTTTCAACCAGAAGTACTTTATATTTGTGAAAAAGCTCTTTAGGGTGTGTTCAGATAAGAACGTCGGTGCATGTCCGCCGACCCCCTTTAATTTCGCCGAAAAAAATATATTTTGTTTTCCGAGTCCGCAGGACCACAAAACCACGTTTGGTTTCGCGAAAAAAAAATTTCACCTTTTTTAAAAAAATTCACAAGTCTCCACTGAGCCGCCACCGCCTCTTTCGAATTTCGCGAAAATGGGATTTCGATGAGACGCTAAAAAAAACACTATTGTAGCTGTAGGTCCGAAAAATTTTCTCAACATACCACGGATAGTTTGTGTTGAGAAAAAGGTATTACTTTGCAGTTTTAATGTGGTTCTGGTAAGAAAAAAAAATTGCGAAATTGAAACAAAGCTGAATAATGCTCACATTTAAGATTTTTTTTTTCCGCAAGTATAAACGTCAGACTTTCCAAAATTTTCAAAAACATTGCCATATGTTTGGTGAACAAGTGTGCTGAACGAAATACCTGAGAGTGGCTTCAAAAGTTAACCAGAAATGTTCAACTGAGGACATGTCTCTCAAAATGCAATATTTTGGAGGTCATTTTAAAAAAAACACCATCTTCGATTTTCTTTAAACTCTCCAGAATTAAAGCCAAGCACGTGTTCTAACTTAATCTGTAAAAACATGTTGCATTATTTTTGTGAGGCCGGAACTACGAAGCACGAAAAGTGGCCAAATTGACGTATAGTGAGTAACCACAATATTGAGCAAGCATGGAGCAATAGTTGCCATTATCGTTATTTTTATTTTCGTTCAGCACACTTGTTCACCAAACATATGGCAATGTTTTTAAAAACTTTGGGAAGTCTGACGTTTATACTTGCGGAGGAAAAAAAAATCTTAAATGTGGGCATTATTCAGCTTTTTGTCGATTTCGCGATTTTTTTTCTTGACCGAACAACATCAAAACTGCAAAGTAATAATTTTTTCTCAACACAAACTATCCGTAGTATGTGGAGAAAATATTTCGGACCTACAGCTACAATAGTGTTTTTTGTAGCGTCGCATCGAATTCCCAATTTCGCGAAATTCGAAAGAGGTGGTGGCGGCTCCGTGGAGACTTATGAATTTTTTTAAAGGTGAATTTTTTTCTCGCGAAACCAAAAGTGGTTTTGTGGTCCTGGGGACTCAGAGAACAAAATATATTTTTTTCAGCGAAATTAAAGGGGTCGGCGGACATGCACCGACGTTCTTATCTGAACACACCCTTTAGTATACTATGGTTGAGAGACATTTGCCACAATTCTAATATTATTTTTTTTCTTGCAAAATATGTAGCTTTATAAAGTTGTCTGTTGATGTCTTACCCCAAATAAGATGTCCTACCTCGAATAACGTCGAGTTATGTAACGACCATAGGCGTGCGCAGGGTTCCCTTTCAGAGCGGGTGAAGGTTCGTCGCAGCGCCTCCCTCCCTATTATGTCAATATATGGGGCTGTCTGTGCCCCCCCCCACCCCCCACCCTTGCGGGCATGCATATGGTAATGACATCATGGTGCTTGAGGGAAGAACATGCTGATTGTGGAAAAGGACACCAATTACCTGAGATATTGTGCAGATGACGTGAGTAACATGGTATCGTCAGCGGATGGGCCACGCTAATACACTAAGCGCACGAGGCGAACTGAAAAAAAAAAAAACACGTGCACTGCGGAGGAGCCGGCAGGCGATCAACACATGCTCCTGGGGGAGAGTAGACGGAGCCTGCTCATAGCGTGGCTGAGGTAATGCCGCTACAGCCAAATCGGCGACTTCTCGTAGGAGGCAGGATGCTGCGCAGGACGCGTTACGTAAGCTGACAAATATTTTGTTCGGCGATGCTATGTATCAGATGCTTTCGATGCGGGAAAAGCGGGACGCGACCTTGTCTGATTGAGCGCGTCTGCTAACCCTTTCGCGACCGTCGACGACTTTATTGGTCGTGAGATTTTCTAACGAAACGACCCACGACGACTACTTGTAACCAACGAAAATTGGTCCCACACCAAAGCAATGAAGATGATACTCGCCTTACTGGTGTTTCCTGACACTATAAGGCCACAATTGTTCATGTTTGGACATTTATGCCTCGGCTTTCATTTTAATGGCCTTTTTCATTGTATATCCATGCGGTGAAGCCACCTTCGAGTTATCTTTTCTACGCGATTGGTGAAATAAAGGAACGCCACTGAATTGAAAGAACGGTACCATTTTATTCAGAAAAAGAGCAAGAAACGTTTTCGACCACGTTGCCAGGTTTTTCTTCTTTTCTTTAGGTTCTGAAAGGGTTCACATGATGCTACGGCGTCTCTCCTTTAAGCATGCATAGCACGAGCACACGACCTACACACGAAATCTCTCGCTAAACGAGGCGACGGCGGATAGAAGGCGTACTTGAAAAGGTGGGCGGCCCGCGGAGCCTCATTATTGTTCTAAGCTCTCTGCAATCATATAAGCGGTTTGCCTGAATTTCTTGACGTCGACATACTAGGCCAGAATACATAAAATTTAGGCGGAAGTGCTAACGACGCATGAAAAATAACATCCGGCAGCTACCTTCAGAAACATCCTTGGCCGAGCTTGTTACTGATCGTGTGAATATATCGGTCGCTTTTAACTCGCTAATGTTAAAAAAATTTGACCGATCCGACGACTTGTGGGAATCGGCTTCATGCGAAGCAGTCGGAGAGCAATTGTCTATGCTGGAATTCTTTGACCCTTAGCCAACCATTACGAAGTGGATCGACGTATTTTTGTAAGTGTAGGAGTTGTGTGCGCATCGTGGGCTTACCAGGAACGTCGACTACACTGTCACTTAAAAGTGTTGCCGTAACGTCAGCACTGCCTTTAGAAGAGAGCCATCAGTCCTATCGAAACGAAGAGCGCTTTACGGTGCGATGATGTGAATTTCATACGGAACATTTGTTAGCGTATTCCACTGGGGTCAATTAAAGCTTGAATGTAGCTTTCTTAATCATAGGACTGCAAATGTAATGTTTATTAGACTGCTATAAAATCGGAGCCAACGTGCATGTAGACATCATTGGGTTTAGTGTGGTTATAAGAAATGGGGAAGCGTCAACGGTACTGGCTGGATGTCACGTCCTGTGTAAGAGAAAGCTCTCTGAAAAGAAAGGGTATTGTGTGGGGTTTCTAATACTCCATGACATTTCAGGCAACATTCAAATGTTCTGCAACACCGTCAAAAAGGCAATTCAGTATTACGATAAAACGAAATAGAATATATAAACAGAAAGTAGTATCAGGTTGCAACATCCAGCCACGGTGACAAATTAGAATTATTTGAGGATGTTGAGGAGCAATGCAAAAGGTGCCAACCCAATAAATCACAATCACGGGAGCCTCCAATATGCAACTAAGTAGCAAATTCCATGGAGAAGAACGACACGGAAAATATGTTACCGACTCTCCGTACAGCCGCCCAAATCTTTAACTGTCGTACTCAGCGGCGATATTTCTGTCGTGTAAGCGCCATATGATGGAACGAAGTTGCGAAAAATTGTTTTGTGGGCATGTGCTTTGTGGGCATGCGCTTGTACTCACCTCTTTTTAGAACGTAATTCAATCATATGGCGAAGAAACGCGTAAAAAACTGTCGCTCGTGTACGATAGTTTAAGATTTAGGCAACTATACAATAAAAGGAACACAATAAACACCTGTCGCTTCTTTAAGTAGCTCGTGGCTACAGGTCCCACGATTGTTTGTAATTAGGTAATAAACATTCCTTCATTAATGAATTAAAGGGCCCATGGCACTGTCACCCAATAGTTCGAGCTTTTCAGCGAAATATAAAACAAGATGGTCATTACGCTAAACACATATGAAAACTGCACTGTACAATAATATTCCAAGCCGAAGAAAGCTGAAATAGATAAGCTCCACGCGCAACTGACCCAGAAATAATGTCGATCACAGGAGTGCAGACGCTCGAACAGCAAGCAGCTTGTTATAACGAAAAGTAAAACAGCGCTTAAAAAACGGGGACAAGAAGGGACGACACACGATGCGCTGCATAACTTTTCCTTATGCTTTACCAACAGGCGCAACGTCGATCACTTTTGCAGCTTGTTATGTCACGGATCACGAATACGTCATTGTTGCCCGACTCTCAGGCCGCCCGCTTCATCATAAATATATTCAATTATAAGCTGAGCGCTCCACGAAAGGTGCTATAATTTCGTCAGCTTGTTTGCAAAAGCTAAGGAATTAAACCACATAAGGCGGATTATGACGGAATATTGGCTGTCATCGCCCCTTTCAGGGTAGGTTTAAATGAGCGATGACGTAAGAGCATCGCATGGGAAGAGAGAGAGAGAGAGAAAAGCAAAGGAAAGGCAGGGGAGGTTAACCAGGTTGCACCCGGTTGGCTACCCTACACGGGGGAAGGGGGACAGGTGAGGAAAAGAACAGAGGAGGGAAGAAGGAAAGAGAGGATAAGTAATACGCTTGCACGCATAGCAGCGTGCGCGGCGCAACTGTCACAGAGTACGAAAGGTGCCTTCGACTGTGGTAGACGAAGTAGGCTGCAGTCCATGATGTTAACGAAGGCTTGCAAGGACTGGCTCCAAGGTATCCAGAACTTGCAGTGCGCTTCGAGCTGATGGGGTTGTCAATCCGGTGAGGAGTGTTCGCATTGTGCTTATCAATGACCTCAACACGGCAATGACACGTAGGTCTTTGTCGCGGAGGTCATTAGCAGAATCTTGTGTCGTCTCTCTGTGGACGCGCAGTGGTGGCCACTCGACATCCGCCGCCGCCTTCATCCCTTCCGCGTCGTTTTGACTCTCCGAACGTAAAGCGTTGGCTGGTGGTGGTGGTGGTGGCGGCGGCAGTGGTGGTAGCTGTCGGGAAAGAGACGTCTGGTGGTCCGCTGGATTATGACATCGCGGTGAGGGTCCAGCTTGGGCAGCGGCATTCCTAGACCTTCGTCGGTGACGGGAACGTCGTTGTCGCTTTCTGACAATATCAGCGGCTTCTTTGTGTGTCGAGCCATCCCTTACCATCTGTTTTATTACTCTCCATTCTTTTTCTTCACTGACGGACAGTCTCTTGATGAAGCTTCATGTGATCCGTGGCAGTTGGGACACGTTAGGGTAGTTGCTCGGCAGAATTCAGCATTGTGGTGCTCTCCACATCGGGGGCAAACCACGACGTTCCTGCAAACTCCG
>JALIZH010026834.1:0-19405 GCA_030522465.1 Rhipicephalus appendiculatus
CCTATCATGCAGTCGTGCTTGTGCAGATACATACATACCTCTACAGTCAATGCTCGTTAATTCGCACCCCGTTAATTTGAAAAATCACATAATTCCGACGTGTTCTCTGATCTCGGCAAGCACATGTGTTTAATGACATCTTTGTTTTGCTTAATGACATTGTAGCTTTGTTTGGCTTCGAAGCTATGCGCCCGCAATGTCACAAAACTTAAGCATGGTGAAAGCTATTGAAGATAAAGACCTTCAGCGGCGCTCCGCAAGTTGGCATAGAACTCGCTTGCTACAATGTGATGGACGAACAATGACTTGTCGGCCACTTTTGCGGCGAAAAATTTGTCACGCGCACGTGGTGGTGGTGCTGATGGTGGTACACAATAAGGGATGGGTTCAGAACACGTTTCAGCTTAACCTTTTTAGGCCGAGTGATTCAAATAGGAATTCTTAATTTTATAGGTTATAGTAATAATAGCTGGGGTTTTACGTCCCAAAACCACGATGTGATTATGAGGGACGCCTTAGTGGAGGGCTCCGGAAATTTTGACCATCTGGAGTTCTTTAACCAATTTTGTAGGTAAGTCAGCAACCACCTGATAAAACAAAAGGTTTTTTCTTCCTCTAGGACTCATTTAGCATCTGCTCTAATTATAATGCCAACCTTGTGCACATATAAAAGTGAGGTCACGTGTGAATGGAGAAATTACAGAAGCGGTTGCGCTGTTCCCCCAATCCACTGAGGCAGCGTCTTTCATCGTGCAAAAGCAGGACATTTGTGACGTTATTAAGTGCACAGCACATTAGGGGGCCGGGCTGGCGTAGGCTGTGATCGTATGCTGTCGTCGTCGCTTGGCGTAACGCAGGCAAAACCACGAAGAGCACAGCAGTTTGTGCGCGCTCTCGCGCCAAGGCGAAGTCTTCTTGTTCTTGTTTTTCGAGCGCCTTGATGATAATAAGTGCGGAACACTTTAGGGGCCCGGGCTGTCGTATGTTGTCGTTGCTTGGCGTAACGCAGGCAAAACCACGTAAAAAATATTTAAAAAAAGAGGAAGCAAGGGCGAAATAGAAACAGAGAGAAAGAGAAAATAGGAAGAATAGAAAGCGGGGAGCACAGGAAATCCGTCATACTTGGTACGTCTGACCGGAAGGTCACGTGACAATTTTTGAAAAAAAAGGCGTGCCAAAGCGATACTGGTCACGAAAAATGGCATGCCATCTCAAATACCCAACTGGACCGTTTATTCTTTGCGTTTGGCGTGTAGTGCTCATCTGTTTCTTTGTTAAACTTGAAAGAAGTGCAAAGAACTCGTTCCCTTGTCTGCGAGAAGTAGAGTCGCAGTGGCTGCCGCCTAGTTTTAAGCTGTACAGTGAAAGAAAAAGCGGAAATTGCGGTTTTCCTTGAGTACAGCACGAACGGAACAGATGAGCACTACGCACAAAACGCAAAGAATAAGAGGTACACTTAATTATTTGGGACTGCTTGCCGTTTTTCCTGAGCACATTCTGCTGTGCCGCGCCTTGTTTAAAAATAGTCACGTGAGCTTCTGGTCTGACGTACCAAGGATGACAGATTTTTTTCGATCCCGGGGCGCTCAGTTTAGGTTTCGCCTCGATCAGGGCCTTGAATTTCGGGGATTATTATCTCAAATTACGTGCGTCTTTCACAATTTTTAAAAATGGGCATGTCATAAACTGCCACACCCTACAACTCTTCCATATAAACAATGATCCCGAAGCTAATAATTACAAAGGTAATTAAAGCGTTTTTTTTTACTCATTTGAATGTAACTTTAGGTGCGGCAAAGTTTTTCCACCTTGACGTAGAGTTATTTTGCGAAGACTACAAGGGCCTGAGTGTCATAGTATTTTTATAAAAAATATACTGTCTAAAAAAAACACCTATTGGCCCACTATCGTCGGCATTCAGGAGTAAAATTTGCATCTGGCTCTTGGAACATTTCATTTGGGCTTGAATTATATCGTAAAACAAGTCTGAATCAGAGCGAATGAACTATATATGAATATTTCGAAACAAAATTATCACCATCCTGGTGCTTCAGTCGATGTCGTTCTTTGTTGCTTGGTCGTAATGGCGATAACTGTACTTGTAGAGCGAGTGGTCGTCCCAGGCAAAAGGCGCACATTCTGGACTATCTGCAGTGTTTATTCGTTCTTGGCATCTACTGAAGGCGTTTAAAAATGTTTGAGTTCTTCCTCTTCTTATCTCATTTTATGCCTCGCCATTTCGGATCACTTATTTTTTAAGGAATAGACCAGTGCCCCATATCTACAATTCAGTTGTCTTCTACTTCAAGTGTATACCATCTTGGAGCCGAAAGAAGGACATGATACTGTCGCACAAAACTTGAAAAGAAACACTAAAAGGCAGACAGAAGTAGGAAAGTTGGCCTCTTGTGCTTTATATTCGAGTCTCTCCCTGTAACGTCATGTCCGTCACTAAGTACCAACTTGCCCAAGAAAAAAATAATTGTAGTACGAAAGCACGATAGGAAAGAGACTAGCAGACAAATGAAACAGATTGGATGCGGCCATGTTGGTTGTTTTGGCCATGATTGTTGACGCAGCGCTAGTTTAATTGGTCTAGCTTGATTTGATTGAAGCTGATGCAGGATTTGGCAAATTTTTCATCCGGAACCGCCATTTTAAGTTCATGCTACAATCAGGTTTTGCCCCATTTTGATTAATATTGTTTTAAAACTGAAATATACTTCGGCGCGCTTTACGCTCCTGTGAAATTAAGCCTAGTTTGTTTCTCGATTTGGCCCTTTTAGAAAAAAAATGAAACACCACAGTTATCTTAGTTATGTATTGCAAATTTAAATTTTGGTAATTGGGCATTATGCTATCCCATCGAAATCATTTTCAAGTAAGAAATTAAAAGTAATCAATATACTGCGAAATAACAATTACTTTGTAAATAATTTGGCTAGGAATTTGTTTTCATTGAAAAGAGTGAGCACTGATTTTTTCTCTTTTGTTTGGACTACCATGATCATGTGCATCTAAAATTGTGAAAGCCAGTCTCCTTACGCTGAAAGGGCCTGGGCCTGAAATTATGGCCTGAAAGGGTTGTCTTGAACGGGGTCTTGAATCGCGGACACATTGTGAACGATGTCCTGAATGACAATGGGTGCGTCGTTGTTTATTTTTTCTAATGTGTTTTGCCACTTGTTAATTTTTTTCTTGATACTCTCGATGCGGCATTCCGTTAATTGGGAAATTCTTTTCCGGCCCCGTGAAGTCTTAACTAACGATCTTTCACTATATATATATATATATATATATATATATATATATATATATATATATATATATATATATATATATATATATATATATATATATATATATATATATGTGTGTGTGTGTGTGTGTGTGTGTGTGTGTATGTGCGTGTTTGTTTGTATTGTTCTATGAGACCTTGTTCTGTGATGAGCATTATATCGTTCAGAGTTGTTACACTGCAAGAACTGACATTTTGTGAAGCATAATGTGATTTTCTGGAAATGAACCGTCTTCTGGATCATGAGGTTATTTTTTTTTCACTGATTCCACCCAGGAGACCTTAAAGAGACAATACGAGTGTTTTTTTGATCACTTTACGAACATAATCGTTGTTGTCAGTGTGCCCAATTGAGTTCACCATAGTGATGCAGCAGCCGATATAAAAACCATCATTATTCTCTTTTAGGGCAATCACAGCACTGAACCCAGACAGAGGGACCAAAGTTGAGAAGTCAAGGAAGCAGCACTGCCTCGCGCCAATAGCGGCCAACTTAATGAAAGCTCTACGAGACCAGGAATTTTAAATGTGTTCGAAAGCCAGTTTGAATCTACAGTGGCAAGTTGTATGCTGTTTTCATAATTTTTAAGCTGTTTACTTACATCCGGCATTATCTGTGCATAAATAAATATGCGTTTCTTTTTTAAATATGAAAGAAGAATTGGTGAAACGTGCCTGTTTTTTAATGCGTTATTTACTAGGGTGCTAGAGACATCTTCCTGCGGGTGTAGCTCCACGAACTTCAAGGCAATAATTAAATAACACGAAGGCACTAACAGAAGACATATATTCTTTGTTACTTGATATGCAGACCAGCGCTTACAATGTCTCTTTAAGCGAAAATTATAGCAGCAAAAGAACAGGAAAATGACAAGAGAAAGCAGACTTCTTTCTGTGATTGAAAACTGAAGCATGTTTTTAAGCATGAAAGTTCTGTACAGTAAAACAGAAATTAATTGTGAAATAACCGAAAGAAGACAAACAGAAAACAGAGCTTTTATCTGTAAGGCAGAACTAAAAATAGTGTTTTACGCAGACAATTTCTGTAAAAGTTATGTAAACGTAAAACGACAAAGTATGTTAAAACACAGAAAACCTGAAAACAGAAAACATAGCTTTACAGACGTTTTCTGGCAAGAGAGCTTGCCAGATATTTTCTGTTTTTTTTTTCAGAAAATATTTTTTACAGTGTAGGTTGGGTTTCATTGACTAGTGGGAATAAATTCTGCTGCAGGGATATAATTATGGCGATATGTGACAAGACATCTGCTAAGTGACAGCGTGTATGGTGAAGCACATGCATTTTACGGTATTGTCACTTAATTAGTGACATATATCAGCACTGGAACCTTCCTGAATTTCATGTGAATATTCTCAGCCATTTGAAGATGTGTGAGCTGTGCCCGACTAATGCAGTCACACCAGCACAAGTCAGCTCAACGCAATCGTGATTGTAGAGGGACAATCGTAAATAACTGTCTTGCATAAGACTATTATGAAGTTGTGAAGAAAAGCTAGGCAGCCGTTAAACATTATCGCATTTAAAAATAAAACAACTAGTGCTCGGCGAGGACTAGACACCTTTAGTCATTTCTTATGGTTTACTTCTGTAGCCCACGTGTAAGCTTCCTACATTCATGCTTCTTGATGAATGTAAATATTGAAGTTTACTGCGGCGTCAGAAAGCAGTAGCACGCAGGTCACCAGATAACTTCATCGCAAATTCACAAAGGACGTGCTTTTGTGCGCCTAATCTATGCTGTACCATGCTCTCTTTTCAGCTCTTTCGTTAGAATGATACCTGGCAAACAACCTAATTTATAAGAAACTTAAATGCTGTGCTATTGACGAAATAGGTGTGCAGTGAGCTTGAAGCTGCAAGTATTTGTTTTTTGGTCTCACCACACAGGCAGTGCTAATTTGGTTGGCCATAGTGTGAAGTACTTAGGGCAAGAAAAACGCAGCACACAAGGAATTAGACAGTGGAAAACCGATTATCCCTTGTGTATCTTCTTTGTGTGCTGCATTTTGCTTGCGCTAAGTAATTTTTTTGTCAGTATGCACCAACTAGACCCTCATGAAGTCTTGTGCAGTGTGAAGGTTATCAATGTTTTTGCAGTTGGCAACGCTACACTACTGAACTTGATGTGTATATTTCGAAATGCTCCAAGACTTTATTTGAAAGAAGGGAAGGAAGACATAAATGTAAACACAGGCATGTTTGCCAGCTCTTAATCTTGCTGGCCAAGCTGTGCAAACGAAGGGCGTACAAGTGTAAAAGATAACAGAGAACAACTTTACAAGAAAGAAGAGTACGACACCTTTTAACACCTGTCTCTAAGGTCACTATGTGTAAGAAGCACAGCAACGCTTTTAATGCTAATGTTAAATAGGAGCAGCAATGACAAAAATCTTACAGCATAATACCGTGAAATATTTTTCCCATAGTAATAGAAAAGCCTTATTCGCACTGTCAGTTTTGTGTATTGTGTGCTGAAATATTTTTCGTGTTTGAGTGCTTTAGAATAATAAATTTAAGAGCTAAAGAAGTGTTTGATGCATGGATATCCAAGTGAACTTATGCCAGATATCTGATATAGCTACTTGTGTGCTTTACAGCTGATCAGTGCGGCATGAAATACTGAGTCACTACATAACACATATACAATTTCTCTTTTTACTTTGCAGGTGTCGCTCAAGATAGTAGATGCAACGCTATGCATCTATGGGTACCGGCAGCTTTCTCACAACACTTCAAGCTCATCTGAATGCTTCACAGAACCTGGGTTGGTAGCAGCAATCTCATTTGGATAGGGTGATCAAATAGAATGCATTTCTGAATTATGCTATGCATACCAGTTTGTGATGAAGCAAGTTACTGGTACAATGGAAACCTTGAGAGTACAACTATTTTGAGTCCTATTTCATGGTAGCTCTTATCTCAGCCATGCTGATACATTCTGCAGAATCTGCACCTGCACCGTCGCACCCATAACACTATATTGAATTTACAGCGGAGTGCCTCGATAACAAACATCTCTAGCATGCAATGGACTGTATTGCAAAATATTTGCAGTGTTCTTAGCCAAATCGTCAGCATTTCGATGTGTTACCTTTACAATGAAGTGGCATGTGCGTCCAAGTACTTCGAAGCTCCCTAGCGCATCATTATAATGGCGTTCAGCTTTATTTTTTATGTTTGGTAGTTGCAAAATTGTTCACATATTTGTGACACGAATATTTGTCCTGCTGCGACTGCTTGAAATTAGGCTTGAGCTCTGAACTCTGAGAGTTACGTGTATGTTTTAATTCATGGTGACACGTTTTTTGCCTATCGGGCTTATTCAAAACGTTGTCTCAACCGATTAGCGCCCAGTGTACTTTACAAAGTACACTTAATTTTTGGGAATAGAAAATACACAGTCCAGTATTCTGATTTTGCTAATTTGCATTTTTGAAGTCAGAGGTTGCAGTAAGATACTCCTAATCTCGCATGTTGACAAGGGTCAGTATTAATGGGAAGAGACAGTGATGCCAAGGAAAGTATAGGGGATGTTATTAGAAGTAATTGCAATGTAAATGTGAACAAAGAAAAGTGGATGAAAAGATAACTTGTCACCGACAGGGACCGAACCTGCGACTTTCGGATAACGCGTCCGATGCTCTACCACTGAGCCACGGCAGCGGTCATCCCCACGTTTGCATTTAAACGTGGGAGCGTCAGTCAGCGCCGCCAGTAGCCACTATAGTGAGTCTGGAACACTTTTTTTGCCTGTTGGTGTCACGTAGCACGTGATCTTATTACGAGTTGGCAGCTGACCAATAATTCCTCGCATACTACCTCAAGGCATCGAGTCCGCCAGAACGAGACCCTCGCTATGAGCAAAGAGCAAATTTAAGCGCTCGTTTTTACAGCGAAAGCTGTATATGGCTAGGAGAAACGAAAAACCGCTCGGCATCTGTGTCACGAGCGGTCTCCATTGGCTGTGCTATCAGTTACCTCTTCTGAGCGTCGGACCAAAGCTCGCGCGCCATTGGCGCGCGAGCTTGGGTACGACGCTTGCAAAGGTCAAACGCTTGCAGCCACGGCGCGCCCTCTGGCGCGCCGAAGAAACGGCGTTTCGGGCAGAACATCGTCGACGTGATTGCGGGAGCGCCTTCGCCAGGGCGAACGCCCGCTTTCGGCGAGTTTCTCCAGCGGCACTTTGGCTTCGGCTCCGACGTCTGTGACCGCCTGCGGTTCGACCACAACCTGGTAACGATAATTGCGGAAGGCTTCAGTGCAGCGTCGGGTTGAACCCACTGCTAAACACCAGGGCCGCACATTTCAGCTTCGCTGGTTAACCATTCGTACGGAGTGCTTAGGCGGTGATTTGTTTTCGTTGTTAGACACAATATTAATGAGAACTAACAGACAATAACTCTTAGGAAAGTATAGGGATGGATGTTATTAGAATTAATTGTAACGTAAATGTTGACCAGGATCTATTGTTTCTACACGACAAGTCTTTAAACTTTCCGAAGACGAGCGCACATCAAATGCACGTGTTGCGTAGCACATTTTCTAAAATAATTTGAAGATTCGCACTTTATATATAAAAAAAACAACAAAATCATTGCGCTTCAGAAGGAACAACGTAATAACACCTGCTACGTGCAAGAATCAGCTAAAGTGCATTCATTGTTTTGCTCAGAACAGTAATCAAATATTGGTGTATTTTTTGCAGTACACCAATATTTAGTGCCTGCTGTTATAATCTATCCGTACGGATATTTGTACAAGAAGCTCGAAAGACAGCTGAGGTGTACTGTCTGTCATAAAAGAAAGATTTGGTGCTGCGGAAAGTGTGGCATTACACTTTGCGAAGCGTCGGTGCTTCGATAAGTTTTATATGCCAAGATAACTTTGGTATTAGTTTGGCAAGGGCCTAGCATGCTTGCTATTCTTGTACAGAGCCAGCTTGCCCATTGCTATGGCAAGAGCCCAGCGTACCTTCTAAAGTACAGTACCATAACTTCTGAAGAAATAAATGTAACTCTACGAAAATTTGCAGCGGTTGTTGTCTACTGTAGTTTGCAAAACGTATGAACTTTCAATAAAATCGAACCGATAGTTCTTGCATTGGCCTTAATGAGTTAAGAAAGTGAATTAGTAAATTTTAAAGGTTACGCGCTGCCTCCATGCTCTGAAATGCTATCTTGCAATCACAAGGTTGATCCAGCTTGTGGAGGTTTCTTAGACTTTCCACACAAGTAAATAAGCTGAACAGAGGTGAACAGTAAAAAGGATTGGTTGCATACTCCTCGTGATTTAAGTTATCACAGTTAGGAAAATTTTTGCATTCGTTTAGACTTGATAGTTAGTTTATTGCATGTCTAGTGTGTGTTGGCTAGGTGACATTTAAGTTAATATCAAGCAGTAAGCAGCGTAGAAAATTTTCAGAGAACAAATATTTCGTCATTGGCAGCAGCAGGATAGTGCATGACTTATAGGCAGGCGCTGTATACACTGTTGGTTTAGTCAGCTACGTGTGCAGTACCAACAATGTTGTCGAGGTGCTGCTTTGGCATTAGCATGGTTTTAGATTTAGATGTACATTAAAGAATCAAGGGTGTGCACTGTGTCATGCCTCATAAGTATATATCTATATCTTGTCCCATCTAGCCCAAGTTATAAAAAAAATTTATTTGGTTGAATTTTGAGGGTGAATGAATTATTTTTCTTGTAGGAGTTGCCTCAATGAAACAACAAGCACCACTGCACACTAGCCATCGTACCTTGTTCTTTTGCTATGTGTATCAAAACATGGCAGAAATACATGGACAAGCAATGAGCTCCGTCTTTCTGTATCATATTGCTACATCGTTCAGATTTTAGAACAAAAGCATACTGCACTCGTTGGAGATCTCTCAAGGCAGCATTTCAATTTTTGTACTTTTGTGATGTTTTTTTCAAAAAAGTCTGCAGTAAGAGATGTCATGTTAGTCTTTTCTATGGATGCAGAAAGCCTAATACACTTCTTTATTTGATATCATTTTTCAGGAAGACTAGACACTTCTAGTGACGCAGCAAGAGTTCTGGCCCACCTGTTTGCCTACAGGACGGCCTGTTCTGCGAACACTCATGGGCCTTACAGTACAGTATATTGACGATCTTGTACATCACTCAGCATTTAGGATTGCCAGCACTTGGACCCCTGCACTGTGTTATGCACGCTGCTGTGTCCAAACTTTCCAATAAGAGTACGCATTTTGAAAATTTTACATATCTTGAAAAAAAGGATGTAAACTTATTTAATTGACTAAACTTAATTCCTGGCTGTTTTACAACCTGTATTTATAGCCTGTTCAATTTTTATTCAATCTCATGGCATATCCAGTCCTTGACTCTAATATGTCAAGCCGCCACCAGTATTGATAGGCAATTTTTAATTGAAAACTTGTTGTTGCCTGACGTAACTTTCCAGTCATGGTATTTGGATTCATTTTACATGAGGTTGTTTTGCATGAGCCATAAATTCAGGTTTTAAAGATGAACTACTTTACCGGTAGCAGATGATGGAACGGCACTAGCTCGCATGAAAATATTATAACTGTAGGCAGGCCCGTAGCCAGGAATTTTTTTCGGGGGAAAGGGGGGGGACTTGTTGAAGGCCTTGAAAAACACCTGTTTTTATTATTTGTCCTTGGTAAAACACCCCCCCTTCATCCGAATTTCGGGGGGGGGAGGGGGGGCGGCCCAGGCCCTGAGCCCCCCTCTCCTGGCTACGGGCCTGACTGTAGCTCTACTGCTTAAGCGTAATAGTACGGGCGAATCGTGGTTGTGAAATAATGCCTAGTTCCCAAGCTTGATTTTAGAAATTTGCATCACCATATGAAAATATGTGAACAATGGCAAGCGTGTTTACAAATTTTGGCAGGTGGATCTATGGTCGACACCACAGGTCTTCACACAACAAAGTTGACTGCACAATCGTGTATCATGTTTCACGCCTAAGGGCAAACTAATGCAATATAAAGAAATTGTACACTACCATGCCTATTCTACAGTCGCATTTTTCTCAAAAGTGTTGTAAGCCTTCATTGACTTATCGAATTGCCTTCATTTGTAAGCAGACACCAAGTTCCTTGTGCATGCCATCTGTTTGGATTTAAATGCATACTGGCATTGCTAAGTATATGTGGCGTGCCTTGTGATGTTTTTTTTTCTGTACTTTTGGTTCTGCTCTGTATCTTGTTTCATGTGGTCAATAATGAGCATACGGTCTGTACTGTAGATGAAAATGTGTATTTTTACATTGACATTATGGATGTTATTGTTTTGATTCCAATAAAGTACTACAATTCACATTTTTTTGTATCAATTCATGTTTAAGAATTTCTAATGCATTCAAACAGAAGAGAGCTTGTATTATGCAAAAGAAATTGTTCAAACACTGACGTATAGATCAGTGAGTCTCAGCCACGTATGTTTCGAAAACCCCTTGTGGAATGAATAGCGCACGTGATGAAGGTAGGTGCCATAAATTAACTCATGTATTGTGAAATAGGTGCCCTTTATTTCACTGTGCGAAAGAATGGTCAAACTGAAGTGTCACGCCAGTTGGATCTCAACAGCTTGTCAATAAGTTGTGCGGTCTCCAGCCACAATCCACCTGTCTCTAGCTATGCTTGCTCCTCAAATATGCAAGCCTAGGAACTGCATATGTCGCTAGATAACGGCAACTGAAGATCTGCAGCCATCTCATGGGGATGAAAAAACGTAAGTCAGCGCCGCCGCAATGCAAAATAGTTTTGCGGTGAAGCATACCAAAAATCAGACGGGGCTCCTGTTACTGGACAGTGTACCTTGAAAAGGGGCGTTTTTCTCTTTTGTCCGAGGGGGACACTGTAGATAATCCTTGTGTTATACCAGATGGACTAAACAGATGATTCTTGCAAAATATGCAAATAAGCGACAGGCAGTGAACGGAAACAGACCAACATTCATCGAACATGGATGGGTTGATCATTTATCAACGGTAGCATAATTTGTATAATGAGTTTGGACGCACCTAAAGGTACACGAGGTAGTACGAGTGCTCGTGGCACCCACTTGTGACTTGCTGTGACAAAAGATATCCTACGAAATATAAATAAACGTTATTTTCAGAAGAACAGCTGTGTCACTGAGGCATACAATTACGCCATTTTTCTAGCAAATACTGCACAATTTCTTCAGGAGGACCACCAAATACACGCGAACGTTCGCAACCGAGAAGCGCAACAGTATTGTTATTTTTAGGGAGACATGAATTAGTGGAGCTTGGTGAACGCCTACGACGTTCATTGTAACGGCGCGCGACACTGTAGAGTAAAGGTTATTTAGTGAAAGGGTAGCTAGTCTCCGTGTATAAAAGCAATTAAATACTGACTAGGACTAATTGAGAATCACTGTATATCGAGCCTCGACGCGCGTTAAGTGCTCATGGTGGAAATATTCGTCTAACTGCTCGGAAGGTGTCGCTGACCCGGCGTGCAGCCCGCAACAGTACGTACGTACGCGCGCAATAAATACACATGGTTGTATATGTGCACGCTAAAATACCCTTGTAACTCGGGCATTGACTTATGTAACAATGAGATGCCATAGCACATGGTCTACGAACAGCTGAGAAGGCACTGGTGCCACTGAAAACACTTGCGGCTCGCAGCAAAAATAACCAAAATCACTCAACAGCACACGCTCGTAGAACACACATACGTGAGTTTCGCTACCTGAAGGTACTTGTCACGCTGGTATCTGCGAATTTTGGGCGAGAATGACATCCACAACTTGGGGTGAACCCTCAAAAGGACACACGTTTATCATTTTGCTTGCGGCACGACAGACGACGAACCGAAGTCGAAGCATAAGGTGCTAACGGAGGTCTCCACGAGTTCATGACGCCGCGTAATTTATTTACGAACTTAATGCAGGCGCAATACACGCTGACGATGCAAGAACAGAAGTTGCAAGCTCCTCCCCCTTTTTTTTTCAAACCACTTTGTGAATACATATTCTTGAGAAAACTCATCGCAGCATGCGGTGGCTTTGTGGTGTAGTGGTTAGCGTGTTTGCTCTCTGTTCGTGTGGTCAGTGTTTCGAATCCAGTGTTGTGTATGATTTGTGTATGTGTGCACTGATGTATGTCTTCTAATTGCCCCGAGAGTTAAGTATTTATGAAATTAATCCGTTAGACGCTCTTACAGTGCCGAAAAAAAATTTTTTTTGCAGCCGCTTTAGGGCCGCCTATTAACAGCACGCCACGCGTAAGCGTTGCAGGCTGTATGACCTAGAATCTTGCAAAAGCCACGTCAAGGCTATTGTGTTGCTTTCTCAGGGAGCCCGCTGCGTAGTCACATAACGAATTGACCAGCAGCGCCGTATTTTGAACAGATTTTCTGCCTGCAGGCGTGGATTAGAGCGAGTATTCGACTGGCAGTGCAGCGAAACGCTTCCAAACATCACGTCTTCCTTAACATCTCCCGTCAAGACAGCGGGAAGGTTCTGTTTATTCTACGTGTTGTAGTCGCGAGCGCTCTACATGTTGTGGTTGCGTGGATGTGTGCGTGTATGTTTGTCTTTCTTTTTTCGCGCTTGATTAATTTTATACCAGAGCTATTTCAATGTGCCAGCTTTACTCCCTCGGTGGGAGTGCCTTCACTCTATCGCAGACGGAGTACTGTATTCCATGAGAGGGCGTTGGGTCACTCTCTCTCTAAAGAGAGTAGTTTCACCCCGGAAAAAGGAGTGCCCTGCGGGACAAGCCAAAACTTTTGCAAAGGGCGTAAAGACACTCCCTTTGTTCTCAGAGTGTAGAGTACATTTTTCGTACGCTTGTCCGTTATACCGATGTCATAAGTTACTTATGATCGCGATGGCGTCTCATCTGGATCTAATGTTTTGATCGTGATTGGCTCCTTCAAGCCAAGCTGCGGAAGGAAGCCAATCACAGTTCAGAGATTTGACCCCAATCAGGCTTAATCACGATAAGCAAGGCACCATCTATCACCGGTGTTGAAAATATAGCAGTTTGTAAATTATAGCTATTGTAGCCAAGCGCGCTGCTTTGTTTGTTGAATTGAATATTATATAGACAAGTAGTACTAAGCCCATGTGGTTGAAGATAACTTACAAGTAAGGCGGACGTGTTTGTGTTTGCCGTCGCTCGTGTTTTTTTACAAATTTATTTACTATATTACACATGCACACATGCGTGACTTTTCCAAAGGCTGTCGAACCATGGAAGCGAGAGTGTTCATACTATGCAGGGTGCACTGGTGACCCCATTTAACAGCGCAGAGATGGAGTTATATTATTAAGAAAGGAACTACAAATGAGAACGTGATGTTATCCGTCTCAATTTTTGAGCAACTAAACATGTAAAAAGCTCATAACCGGCCGCCTATGTAGGAGTTGCACATCAAGGCTTTCATTCCACTTAAACAATATTGTTACGGTGACAGACGTTTATTTTAGAGAACGGGGTGATAGATGGTCGCGGAAGGCTTAGGCCAAAATCCAACCTCACTTTCTTCTCCTCTTTCAGACTTCGTCGAAAGTACGGTATCAGTTCCCCCGTTACAGACGATGCCCACCGGGGAGCGTCAGTCAGTGTCGAGCGCGATATGACTTCAAACGGGCGACATGCACGACGTAAGTTTTTCTGGAGTGACGGCCAGTAGATTTGAGCCGTGATACGACGTGCGTAACGTCACGAAGGCGCGCCAAAACGACGTAGAGACCTGTGTAGCGGGCCAGAAATTTGGGGTACAAGCCACGCTGGCGGTATGGAATCCACAGCCACGCCATATCTCCTTTGCTGTACGAGACATGTCGATGTCGCTTATCGTAGCGAGCCTTTGAACGGTCTTGGGATGCGAAAGTCCGGAGACGCTCGATGCGCCTCGCTTCCTCTGCGTGACCGAGTGCTTCAGCAAAAGGTGCCTTTTGCTGCTTCGAAAACGGGAGAATGGTGTCAAGGGTAGTGCATAGCGAACGGATGTAGAGCAGGTAGAACGGACTAAAACCGGTCGTCTCACCTATCATGTTACCATATGTTGTTAACACTCAGAAAATCTCACGAGAACGGCAGAGTTGGGATGAAATGGGATGTGCCGCGGTCTTATCCGACGGCTGAGATAATTGTCATTGGCAGGGATCGACGCCTCATCAGGAAGCATGCTTTGCCCGTTTCTTTCGAATCATAACATTAGCGTGAAACATATAGTATATGTTCTGGCGTCCGAATAAACCGCAACTTCAAACATACCTGTATTCTCACGCCAGCAAAAAAGCCAAGAACGAGCCTTGTGTAAAACTAAGAATATTTTTTAAAATGTTAAAACAAACTACTGGAAAGTGAAATACAAACAGGGGGGACAGCAGCACCATCATTTGAAAAAAAAAAAGCTGGCGATTAATCTCATGGATTTCTGATTTCGTTTCTACTTGTTGGATTTCTTCGCGTGTCGACGCTCGCAGCCTAGTGAAATTTGTCTACCATCGTAGAGCTCTCCCGTTTGTCGTTGTTGAAATATGCCATCTCTACTGTGTATAATTTTTTTCATGTTGCTTCTTGTTATCCCTCCTTCATCGTTTGCACATGTGTATCTCAATCAGTATGGTGTGCGCGACAGTCTCAGCGCCCGGCTGCACACCACGAGCTTTTTTCGTGGTAGGAAATGAAAGGTCGTTTCTCAAAACTGTAAGCCCGTAGCGAAACTGCCCAAAAAGAATTATTTCATATAGCACTCTGTATACCTCGCGCCCAACATATATATACACACACATATATATATATATATATATATATATATATATATATATATATATATATACACACACATATATATATATATATATATATATATATATTCTGAAGAAAGTTATGTGGGTCCAGTGCACATATAGTGAAGAAATGAAGGAGCACACTTACGAAAATTGATCTATCTTTTACTGGATAACGTTTCGGCCGTGGCAAGTCATTCTGTCAAAATCGAATATATGTATATATATGGACTTCAGTTATGAACTTCAGTTAGAATTGAGACATCTTCTTTGCTACCTTACACTAGCAGGAAGGGGAAAGAAATACTATACAGAGCAATGCGGAGTAATAAGGCAAGCCTCCCTGCCTTCTGTAGTGTGCTAGATAATGAACTAAGGGAACTGCTCCAGTATTTCATTAAAGAACAAGGTCGACGGCTCTGAAGAAGTAAGTGACTAAAGGCAAGAAAAACCACCGTAAAACACGACGAATAAAAGAAGCGTGGTCATTTGTAATTGGTCGCAGTGAATTTTAGTTGCAGTGCAGCCTCGTGGCCTTCTTGCCGGTGGTCGATGAGTTGTCAAATGTATTTTCCTTTTCAACACGCTCAGTACAAACGACAACGCTCTCTATGTCTTAAGCTGCGGCGATGGCTGTTCCAAAACGCCTATTGAGATATCAATACAAGCACCAAAATTCATGCAGAAGGCACCAACGAACGGATGATCACGTTTTCAGATCCAACTAAACGTTACGTGCGACAGATAATTGATTCGTGTGCATCGTCACATCTGTCAGACGATTGCAAGGCACCCATTGGCCACATCCGTGTACGATTCACACGTAGTGGTGCGCGGCTTTATCAGATCACCGCGCTCGTTATGTTGATCTTAGGACACTTTTTTCGCATGTATACTCATCTCAAGGAGCTTAATAGGCTTGCGTGATTATACTCCACACTGGCGCAGTAATAAGGCACCGTTTGATAAAATATATATGCCACATTTGACAATGCCTCTGCCGACACAAAATGACAGTGCCGAGGCAAGAAAAAGGAAGAAAGAAAGAAACGAAAAAGAAAGAAAGAAAGAGATCAAAAAAGAACGAAACATAGACAAAGAAAGAAAGAAAGAAAGAAAGAAAGAAAGAAAGAAAGAAAGAAAGAAAGAAAGAAAGAAAGAAAGAAAGAAAGAAAGAAAGAAAGAAAGAAAGAAAGAAAGAAAGAAAGAAAGAAAGATTTCGGGGAGGTCATTTCGAATGTAGAGGACCAGAGGCAAATGACAATACAATATAATTCAGGAATACTATGTTTCAGCTTTTCTAAGATGTGATGTTGTACGAATAGGCTATATATATTTTAATTCGTCTTCAGCTACATTTATATTTTGTCAAGATATCAGGAATATGGCACTACCACTGTCCCAGACTGCAAAGAGTGGCCCGTTGTGAACGATGCGAGAGAAATTGATTGCGAGATTTCGGGTTATAACATAAATACTTTCCACGGGAAAATAATGCGATAGGTTTCGCGTCTACGAATGCATCAGCGATGAAAAGGTCGCACTGCGCGCCGAAGCGCCACGATAGTTTCTTGCCTAGAAACTCAATAATACAAAAAACAGTGCGTTCATACATTCGACACATTTAACACAAATGCAAATCGTGCTAATATATCTCTGCCCCCGAGCCTTATTTGGCACAAAAAATTCTCTTCCTGGTCAAATTCATGAATTCTTTTTCTTTATTCTCTTAAAGCACGTACCGTGCCTATAGAGAAAAGAGCATGATCTGAGTGCGGCATCGAATGGAATTCTCCATCTCGCAAATCTCAAATATTTGCAGAAAAAAAAGCGAATTTGAAAGTCGTGAGAGTCTTTGGCGTAAAGACATTTTTCATCCTCTTGGTCCTAAAGATCTCTACACCAAGATGCAAAAAAAAATGAAAGAACATTGCTGAAGAACACAAACATACTGCACGTGCGTTAAGGAGCGGGCTATATATGTGTGTGTTTACTGGCATTTTAAGAAAAAGTGATTTCGCGTGAGGCGTATCAGTGCAAAGGCCATCAAAGCATGAATCGCAGCGGTGTGTTGTAGGAAAAGTGAAATGTCCTTCACTGCGATTTCTACCATAGTCGTTCTTTTTTTCTTGATTCAATAATTTGCGCAGCTTTCCTAAACATGGCCTGTTTTTCTTATAATAGCAGTTCCCATATCGTATCCCCAGATTGTTTTCATTATATCTTCCGAATAGAGGTTCTTTGAAATTTTCTGCGAACTGTAGTGAATTGATAGGGCAAGTTGTGTATGATGCGAATTCTTTCATGTAAAAGTATTTCATAGAAATCAGAAAATATTCATGAACACCAGTATACAAACTCGCACAGTGGGTATTTTTTTGTGTATAGTTATTTTTTGCGACTTGTTCATCTCAGCTCAGAACCGCGCATATATATATATATATATATATATATATATATATATATATATATATATATATATATATATATATATATATATATATATATATATATATATATATATGTACATGCCTCGTCAAACGGGAAATTTCACAATCCGCGGCGACCGTCCCGCGGCGTTTGGGACAAGAGAATCAAAAGATCATCATCACTTGATGATGTCATCATGACGTCACAAATTTAGGGGTTACGTCATCCAATGTATCGCCACATGATGTCGTTGTAGCGCCCTCCTTTGGACGGCGAACAAAGCCGGAGAGCGTGCGACCTCAAGAGAAGAAAATGAAGACGGTGCATGGCAGTGGCACGTGAAGCCATGGCTCGTGTTTCCGCCTCCCTTATACGCGGACTGAGAAGAAAAAAGAAGATGGCTTTCGTCTTCGAGTAGTTTTACGTGAATGCACAAGAAACCTTGTTAGTTTTCATCGTCCAGATTTAAGGCGGTTTGCAGGCGACAGCTTGACAAGGCCAAAGTTTCACGAAAACTAATAAAACTACACCCTCGACGGGAACGCGCTGACTTTAAAGCGAGAACCACACTATCTCTACGGTTAATTCACGTGCAACAGCTCCTTAAAACTCATCAATGTCTTGTTGTCTGGAGTGTCGACGAATTTACTGGAGAGATGTTCCACTTTTACTATGGCAATAGAGAGTTGTAGAGAGGTATTACGGGAATATTTTTGAAATTCGATCCATGTTTATATATTAAACAAATGAAAACAGAGTTATGGTAAAGCTGATTTAATTGTGCGTCTCGGAACAACCGGCACGCATTTATAGAAAACTCGAGAAATCATATTTGTACTAGTACAAACTGAGGCTGAATTTCTTGCAAAACTGTAAATCTTGACTTATCGCAGTTAGTTGTGAAATGTAGTCTAAATCTACGAAGAAATATTTCAGAAACCCTAATGTATCTGAAGAGATCTATTTTGATACAGTAGGAATAACCAACTGATGTAAGTTAGCCTACATGAGAACATTTCCTTTTAAAATATATCCTCTTAAAAATTACGAGACGTACTTCCAATAGAAAGACGCAAGGTGACGGGTTGTCATAAGGCCGAACATTGAATATTTCAGTCTATCAGAACACACACACACACATTAACACACACATACACACACACACACAAACACATACACACACAAACACACACACACGCGCACACACACGCATGTACACATATGCACACGTACAAACACACATAATGAACGATCGTACATACATAATACACTCTAAACAGAAAAACGCCCAGGTGGGAGTTTTTGGCTTGTCCTCTAGATCACACCCATCTGTACATCTTTCTATGCCCACAAGATGGGTGTAAATAAAAACGCCCATGGAGGGGCATATATAGGGCGTAGGTTGGGCAAAAACTTTACTCCCATTGTAACCCGTCATGAAAGGCACACGGGGTTTTATGGTTCTTACTTGGGAGCATTTTCGGTGTAACTAAGGTATTATTTTACCCCCTTCTGGGCTTTACAAGGGGGCAGAACGGGAGTATTTTCACGTGACCACATTCTTTTTTTTTTATTTAATTTCGGAGTAATTAATGGAATCTAGGGCGTTTTAGCTTACCTTTCTTGGGAGTACTTCTGGTATTGTGTGGGAGTAACCATTGCAGCCAAAATAATTCCCCTCTGAGCAAGCATTCTTGCAAGATTGCAATTTAAAAATTCAGAACCGAGTTAAAGTTACGGTGGCGCTTATTTACGGCGGAAACACCAAAGCAAGAAAAAAGGAACTTTTGAAAGTTCCCGCTTATGCACTACGAGAGCACACAGACTGAAGACTGACAGAATATTTATTGTGAACGTCAAAATGC
>JALIZH010026837.1:0-210000 GCA_030522465.1 Rhipicephalus appendiculatus
CGTTGTTGTTGTCGATCATCCAAGCACGTAAATCGAATATCGAACCAAACGAACTGCGGCAGACCTACGAGATAAATACGGAACTACGTACTGCGACGCATCAAGTTTCGGCCATGTCTGTCGCCGCCAATGGTGCTCTTGTGCTATCGCCTAAAGTATCCACCTGCAAATGCGCCTGTGTACGGATCAGCCCCAAATACCGCGGGAAAAAGCGTGGTCGACAACGGGAAGCCAAAATCCGGAAGAAACCCCCAGGAGATCCCATTAGAGCCATCCGTAAACACTCTTAACACCGGCTGCCTTGTCCGCAGGGGATCAGAGAGATCTGGGTCACGGCAATGCATCCGTTCCATCCGGTGTTTCCCGGCGCTTACTCGTTCGTAATGAACGCACCTTCACTTTCCTTGGAATTGCAGCAATCACGCACAAGGATTCCTCCCACGTTTTTGGTATTGTATCCCTGTAGGCTCATCTGCAACAACAAATCGTTCTGTGTATGCGTCATTCGACACACGTGGACTAAGTCGTAGCGAATAAATCGATAAAGGTTTCGCGACCGATCTTCGGCTATTCCGAACGCTCACTGTCTAGCCCTCTTTGCGAAAGTTTTGTTTGAAGTTTACGTTCAACTATGTACGTCTTCATTTGTAGTTGACGTGCTTAATGCTTCGTTAATTACAGTTGAGTCTATGCGCTCCCTTTTGCCGAACTCTACGTGGCTAAAGGTAACAGGAAGCAAACTTTACAAAACACCCCGTGAGGTAAATTAATGGTTCCGGTTCACTTCTGGTTCAAGTATATGGTCTGAAAATATCGGTTCGGGACCATGTTTCTTTTTTCTTAAAAAAGAAGAATTTTATTAATTCAATCATGAAAATGTTGCACAGCAACATCATATACAGAAGGAGGTCCCTAAGCTCAAGGCTGCTAGGGGACCTCCCGTGCTAATTAAAATAAAGATTAAGAAAACAACTTGCTAACACGAAAGAAAAAAATCGAACAAGTAATAGCACTAGACAACAAGTAAACTAAAAGATGATATCGAAACGTACTGATATTACAACTTGCGTGAACCTAAACGAACAAGTCAGGATAATAGAAATGGAGGTGAAGCGAACAAGTCCAAATACTAACATGTGGTAACGCAGAAAAACCGCTGAACTCATAGTTCAAGAAAACTGCAGGAAGGGGAATATGGAAGCTTGCGATGAAAAAATCCGTAAACAGGGGTTGTGTGCTCGAGCCGACGTTTTGACAAGTGGACTTGTCTTCTTCAAGGCTAGTTCTAGCCTTGAAGAAGACAAGGCCACTTGTTGAAACGTCGGCTCGAGCACACAACCCCTGTTTACGGATTTGGACTCATAGTTGGAATACTGTTATACATATTTAAGGTGAAAACTTGAGATGAAAGCGCCAGTGCTCGTCTCTTCTATCCTTTGTGGTCTGTCTTGTTTGCGCTAAAGTTTTCACCTTAAATGCTATGTACCAACTAGGCCCAACCAAAGTTTTATTATACAGATGTTAGGTTGAACCCACTGGTCATGATTTTTTTTAATGTGCTGTTCCCTTTCTAGGAAGGAAGGAAGCAAACAGAAAGGGAGAAGGCAGGGAGGTGCGCATGGGGAGTATGAGCACTCAACCAACACGGTACTTGCCGGAGGTGCCACTCGCATGCACTGGAACCGCCGGCCGGCGTCAGCGGTTGCAGAACATGCCTCTCGCAACACGAGCTGAGGTCACGGAACGAACGTCAGTCGGCTTCATAAGACAAGTCCTACTGGCAATGCCGGACGCCGTACGTCGCTCGAGTGCTCGTGCGCGACCTGGCATCGACGTCATGTCACGTCTCAGAGCGTGCATTCGTTCCTGTCCCGTATGCGTACGTCCGATGCAGTATATGCGTGCTCCCGGAGTTGCGTTCAGTGTCGAAGGTTTGATTCACTCGTGCCACACTTCGCCGTGCCCGTTGAGGTCTTACGACGTCTTCGTGTAGGCAGGGAGCATTGCCTGTCAGGGTCTGTGACATTAACCCAAGAATGCGAAAGTCACAGGGTCCCTCATGCACTCGCATAAGACGACTCGAAGGCGAAAGCCATCTTTTTTTCCTCTCAATCGGTGTATATATCATTATCTCCCGCTCCCCTCCGAAAGCTTTTTGCATATAACGTGGTTTTGCACTTCCTCTGTGATTCTTATTTGACGATCACTCATCTCAGTTATGGCCTCCATCTCCATCTTCCACTGTACTCCTGTTTTAATTGGTCAATTGAGTCACTTGAATATGTAGCAACCAGAAATCTTTCGTGCTTCTCCTACCCCGCACAGGACAATGTGTGCAGTGACTGACTCATTGTGCCATATCATAGTCACCTCTCATCATGCCTCCCTCTATCTCTTTCTTTCCCTTTTCCCCTTACCCCCGTGAGGAGTAGCAGGCCGGAAACCCGCTTTCCAGGCCGACCTCTCCTCCTTCTTCCCATTAAACATCTTCTTCTTCTTCTTCTGTGATCGGAGTCACCTTTTGAACAAGTGACGCTGTCATGTGACGACATCATGTGACGTCAGGTTAGGTGGCGTCATGATGAATTCACAAACTTTGCTGATCTGTGACGGCGCGATGACGTGTGATCACGTGATGATTTTTTCATCAGCCGACGGTAAATTTTCGTGTTTGGTGAGGCATTTAAAATTTTCGCCTTTAAATGGAGTGGTGATCTGGCTTGTTAGCGTGTAGGGGCATTCAGTGTATCGCGAGCGCTACAGTAAGACACGCTAGTTTGTATCTGTGCGTGTGTCTTGTGCGTGTGTTTTGCATCTATTTTTTTATGTGTACTAACTTCGCTACACTGCGCCCATTCGGAGAGATCAAGCATGCTCTTCACGGAAATACATGCGCATGGATCGACAATAAGACTGGTTGCTACATATTCAAGTGACTCAATTGACCAATTAAAACAGGAGTACAGTGGAAGATGGAGATGGAGGCCATAACTGAGATGAGTGATCGTCAAATAAGAAATGTCGCTAAAGGCTAGACAAGACTGTCGCTGGATCATTCATTATTACAGCTTTATTATCATGATACATACGAATAAGAAGTTCCTTATAAATAGACGCACTACTAGCAGGTATACTCAGAATAATCAGCTAACGTATGGCCATGGAGGATGTCAGCTTCATGTAGACTTTGATCAAGGCATCAAAATCCCTGAGGACAGGCTTGCTGATCCGGGCTGGCATCAAATGCATCAAAATGTATCATAGCGCTAGCATACAGGGATGAGGAAGACACAATAGGACAAACACTATTTCACTTTCAACTGAATGAAGATCCGTACGCAGAAGCAGGCCCAATCTCCCCACATAAACAGCTGCCGTACCGAGAAAGGCGTGTCTTCCTCGTCCCTGTTTGCTAGCGCTACGATTCATTTTGATGCATTTAACCGACTAGCCCGAAAAGGTGCATTGAAGATGGAGCGATAAGGTGCTTTTCACAATAACCTGCCCTTGCTTGCTGGCTTTCCTGGAGCAACGCCTCCTCTATTTTATCAATGCCAGCCAAATGCGCCCGTTCCAGCCGTTCACCGACCTCTCCTCTAGCCCTTGCCTACTCTCCCCCGTCGCCTAGCCTTCGCGTGTGCTTTGCGTTCATGGGGGAGAGCACCCGTATTACAGTGCCTCACGACGGAAATCATATGAAGTAATTTTTTTGGTCAGTTGTGTGCAGATCCGTAGGGCGGCGTCTTGCATCCCTCGTGTTCACTATGTTGGCGGTCACGCTGGCTCTGTAAGAGACACGGTGTTTTAAGATACCGCGTCTCCGTTCGCGGCGCTATGCGTGCAACCAATGGGGACGCGTCATTGCGACGCTGCAGTGCATGCGCTGCCTTTGCAGTGCAAGAGGTGCCTCACGAGCGCTGTGAGGCGACGGCGGCGTTGCTTCGAGCTACAAAGAATTCGGAACACGAAGGAACAAATTGGACAGACGCGTCATATTCGAGAGGGAAAACGCGTCTATCGCATCTCCGTTCGAAAGCGCTCGGACGCACGTGTGACGCAAGCAGCCCTACCCTACATGTAGCGTCGCATCACGACCACTCCCTGAACTAAGGCGGACCGGTGGCTCCCATTGAGGGGCGAGCGTTTGCACTGGCATTGAATAAAATAGAGGAGGCGTTGCCTGGAGTAAAGATGGGGAAGTTAAACTGTTCAAGGGATGCAACATCAAGGGCGCTTTCTCCATTATGTTTAAAAACCAGCGTACCCATAACCCTGCGTAACAATCACTGGACAGATACGCTACAACTCAGTAAAAGGATGGGCAGGCTTTGCGCCCTCCCTGCCCCCCCCCCCTTCCCTTGCGCACGCTTACGCTTACGTGAGTAGACTAAAGGGCACCTTCAGCGTGCGAAAATGAGGAATGCGCTTTGTTGACTCTGGAGGAAATTAGGGCTTTTAGCTTGTACGTATACTTTTTTTACGTTACCGTTTTACCGGTTACCGGATTGCGTTTACCGTCTTACCGGAACGCATGCTGCAGAAAAGTTTTAGCTCCTCATACGTAAACGTTTACGTGCGTGCGTAAACGTAAACCTTTACGTTTGCGCAAACCACCAAATGGTGATGATAACTGCATTTAAACTATACTTGATTCAGATAAGATTGAATAATCGCTTGGGCAAAATAATCAGAGAGGTATTTAGCGTGTACAGTATCTCGGTCTACGAAAAAGGGTGCAAAAATATCGGGTTAGCGACGATGGTGTCGACATCTTGTGACGCTTCGTGCAACCACAGTCATGAACACGTTTGTTATCATCTAGTATTTGAGGGAGAAAATAATGAAAAAGGCAACTCATTCATAATTATTTGACTGCAAGGCATTTACGCAAGGAGTAAAATGCGCGAGGTTTCTGCAATAACAATTTCGTGCTTGCCTGTTTCACATTGACCCCGCTAGATGGCGCCACCTATCCAGCCTTCGGGGGCTTTAGGCGCTTTAGGCCTCTCACGTTTACGTCACTCTAGCTTCGGTAAGCCGCCTCAAACAAGGTGATCGCAATTTGCATTCGCAGTTCGCCTTATTTTGACTCGGCGGCAGGAGTCTCCGCAAACTGAATATCGCTCGTAGCCACTAACGAAGGTGGATTTGCGAGGTAGGGCCGCAAACGTAAAGCCTATCCGGCGAGTAGTTTACGTTCCGTAGAAAGTTTACGTTCCGTAAAGGCCCGCGCATGCGCAGATTCCTTCCGGTATCCGGTAACACGGTAACGTAAAGAAGTATACGTACAAGCTAAAAGCCCCTAATGTTTCGGACACGTATCACTCGTGCAAACAGGTACAGCACCATTTACTCTTGGAAAATTTGACGACACGCACGCGCCTGAAACTGTCTCAGAAGAAACATTTAGCGTGACCTTCTTGGGGAAAACGCCTCGTTCGGTGTTGGCGCAAAGATTTTTACGATAGTCGCGAATAGGCATATATTAACTGATGAAATTACTTCCTATGGCTATTTGTATTGATATGACAGAAGGACATGTTGGCCCGTGCACCTGCATTGTACGAAGCTATCGTAGCTCTTGTGTTGTAGCCATGCCGAGAATTTTTTTTCTTTCGTGAGTCGCGCATAGCAATGAATATTCGATTCGTATTACAAGTATGGAACAGCCGCGCAACCCTACTTGTAAAAAAGAATCACTCCCTGTGGAACAAGCGATGTTGATTGGAATGCAAATGACTTCGCTCGTTGCTGCACGCAGCAAGATACGCCGATTCGACGAGCGCGCGCTAGTCGTCTTCAGAGTGAAGGTAAAGGGCAAAATAAAAAAACAAACTCGGCGGGTCTCGTTTAGTTCGTGCGTTGCATGCGTCGTGTCTGTCATCGAGAGAAGAGATGAACGAATCAGCCTCGGCTGCTCGTACAACTCCGGCATGTACAGACGCAGTGGCAATGACCTGAACGCACCTTTCTCTCTGTCAAGCCGGGGATCAAATATCTGGCTACGCATTGAGGTTGGCCCTCAGGCAATCGCACACAACATACACAGTCCGCGGTGCTTGTTAGTGCGGCATGCCCAACTAACGAGGATTCACAGAGGCAGGTAACTCTTGTCACTCACTTCAGAGCGTACATATCAGACCTGACTTCGTGCTTTTAGATTTAGGGGCGCGTTACAGAACCCCAGGTGTTCGAAATTTCCGAAGCCCTCCACTACGACGTCTCTCATAATCATGATGGAAAAAAGCGCGAAAAAACGTGGGACAAGTCGAAGAAAACTACAGGACAGGCGCATACTAACAACTCGCCCGACAGTCTACCCTTCTAAGCCTCATAATCATATCGTGGTTTCACGATACACCTTCCCAAATAAAGATACCCCCCCCCCTCCTCCGCCCCATCCTAAATTATTTTCAGTATACTCCAATACTCGCAATTCAAAGCTAAATTCAAAAAAAAAGAAAGAAAGAAATGTGTGAAAAAAAAATGCTTTTTTTTTTTTTTCGCAACGGCCCTCCCAAGTCTCTATCGGTTGGACGTATTGCAGGCTTGCGTGTACCGTATTAACGCATGTTTACCAAGCGCCAACTCGCTCTACGTCGGTGCATTTCCGTTCATTATAAACAGGCGAACATAAAAAGTGGTGCAGTGAAAATCGAGCTCAACGAAAGTTCGTGTGGTCGCGCGCCATAATGTCACCGACAGCCAAATCTTCAAAGTGTCGACCTTTAGTAGTGTCCGTCATTAGTTAGTCCAAGCATGACTGAGGGGTGGTATAAATAGCTTGCGATGCAACTTGTTCAAAAAATAAAAGCCGCTCTTGCTGCGTACAGGGTTGCCGTTGGTGGCTACTTTGCGCCAATTTGGCTACTTTTGGACCCCTTTGGCGACGAAAATTTCCAGTTGGCGCCTTGGCTCTTTTTTTAACTTGTGGTTTTACTTATTCAAAATGGTTTTATTTATTCATCAATAGTAAAGACTCTGTTGATAATACCGCTTCTGTTCTAGTTGGCTAGATATTCGGCATAATATCAAATGACATGGCCACTTTGGCTACTTTTGGCGTGAGTTCTGGCGCCTTTTCATGTCCACCCAACGGTAACCCTGGCTGCGTACTCGCATCATGACATCACCTAATTAGAAACGCCTTCACTGTCGACAAGATCTTGGGAACGCGTCAAAGTTACGAAAAGCAACAAGAGCGCTGCTGCGATTTCTTAACGCGCACTATGCTTGAAACTGCTTGAAAGTTTGTGATGAGAAGCCAAGGACTATTACAACGTCGGGCAACAAAAGTGGTCTTTCTATTCGTTTAACTTTTCTTTTCCTTCTCCCGTGCAGGGTAGCCGAACAGGGCTTAGCCCATGGTTAATTTTGCTGCATTTCTTTTATCTTTAGGAGCGCACCTCTTAGGCGCCCATAGCTGCGTTGAGCGGCGTCGCCGTTGCCGTCGCCGTCGGTGGCGTAACCGATAGATATGGAAAAAATAAAAGAAGAAAAAAAATACCCAAGGATCGAATGGGATTTTCAACCCGGGCTCCTTGTGTGGCAGTCGAGTATTCCAGCACAGAGCCGCGCTGGTGTTTGAACCTGATTAGCAAAAAGACCCGATACGGGCCTCATGTCGGTCAAGGAATCGCGTTAACCCTATGTAAGCCTAATATGGCGTGGCAGATGAGTAATATAACAAGCAGTCATCACACAATGCTTATTGACGCAACGAGTGTGTGGTTTAATGCTTCCCACCCACTGCAAAGTGCTCAGCCATAATTCTTCATCGTCATCAAGCCACATGCAGCAACAACAAAGTGCACATAATACCTTACAGATGTGCAGCGGGTACCTCGTTTATCCGCAGAAAGACGAATAATGGCTTAGTGGGGTGCTGTCCTACTTCACAAAAATTATGATTTATGGCGTAGTCGATACCTTGCGGAAAGCCAAAACTTCATAACACAGTTGGCCTTGCCCCAACACGAAGCTGCACTCAGAATTCGCATTAGGCAGTATCGTAATCGTCCGTGAATTTTTTGTTCCTTCTCCTCTTTCGTACTGAAAGAGAGTGTGATCGCCCGAGCTATAATTGGCAAGTACCGCATAAAAACCTTCAGTCGTTGTTAGCAAAACGGCAAACAATGTGGACAATCGTCGCAATATCGCCAAAGCCGACAGCGCCCACCAAGCGGTCACGTTTTCCTCCCCCGGTCTTCCTCCATCCTTACGTTTCGTGCCAAAATCTCCCCCGACCAGAGGGAAGGTTGTGTCGTAACGCTTAGTAACTGTGTAGAAGCTGTGCTGTGTGCGTCTAATGTCGCACGAGAACGAGTACTGATGCTCGTACTCGTTCTGACGCTCGTAGCCGGTAAACGGTTCAGCTATAGCTCCCGAATCTCATCGCGGCGAGTAATTCGATTAAGAGTTCACACCGAGATTGCCCGGCATCTCTGATCGGTGTACACGTTCTGCGCACACTTCTGAACACTCGAATACAAACAATGAGATAGCGAGCTGTATGAGATTCTGCCGCTAGAACAAAATATACACAGAAGAGAGACATGAATACGACGACAGATAGCGAGGCTTTCGATTGTCGTCTGAAACTGCTGTCCGTTTGTCCCTTCCGTTGCCATACAAGGATCAGCTTTCCCCCTCGGGAAAACTCACGATCGTTTCCGACATCTTGTCGTTTGGGCAGGATCCTTTCGACTATCGGGCCTTGCTTTCGTGCGAGCCGGAAATTTAATCGCCCGAATCCAATTTACGTTAGTTTCTGTCTGTGTGGATGTTGAGGTACGACATACCGAATAAAGGGAGATCGCGAGAGGGTGCGCACCCTTCGCGGTGCCGTGTACCGAGGACAAAAGTGCGTAACTTCCTCCCAGCGTCCGGTAACCAATTTGCTTCGCTGCCTCACATGTCGAACCTCGCAACCTTCCGCCCGTACTGGACGTGAAGCATTTATTCCCCGTAAAACGCCTGGTATTCGAGAACGAAGACTGTACACGTCGTATTCTGAATGGTTTTTAATTATCTTTTTTTTTTAATTTGGGGGTTTATCATCCCAAAACCACGATATGATTATGAGAGACGCCATAGTGTAGGGCTCCGAAAATTTCGGGGTTCTTTAACGTGCACCTAAATCTAAGTACACGGGCCTCTAGTATTTTCGCCTCCACCGAAAATACGGCCGCCGCGGCCGGGAATTCGACCCTCCAACTCTGATCGTGTACGTGTCAGAAATAGGATACATAGAAAGGTGCGGTTTGAGGCATAACGTTCGCGTCTAAAGTTTTGTTCTAGACCGAGACTTCCAGGATGTGGTCTACAAGACCCCATAACGGGACCAGCAGGAAATGTGAGCTCGCATAGGCGCGCCATGGACACGTTATGGCTGCACGTGTCCATGTGTGGACGGATGTGTCCATACGGCCGGACATGTCCATGCGTGGACGGCCGGGCGTTTCGGGCGGACGTGGGTGGAACTAGAATACCGCTTAGAAATCCTACGATGGCGCACACATGGAATACTGTTGAAACTTTAGGCGTTTGTGTGAACATTACGCCGCAAATGTCACCTTTCAAAATACCTGATTTCTGACTTATCCGCGACAAAAGTTGGAAAGATCGTAACCCCCTGTATTCACAGCACATTCGAAGCTATGGCTGGGGCACCTTAGAAATCACACTACTATCTACGGCGTGTTTAAGTTCACTTTGCGGCCGAATGCGGTGATGGGGATTAAGAAGGAGTTACAATGGTCTCCGTAGTGACCGGTGTGCTAGCACGTGAAATTAAAATGGAGGCCATTACGGGGCCATACTGAGCATTTACAACTGTATTTCTTTTATACACCTTAATCGACACAACGCAGTCGAAGGTAAGTCTGGTGAATGGAAAACCGCCTCCGACACCGATCTCAAATACCTTAGTTATCGCGTCGGCAGAGTCTTTCTTATGTGAAAAAAAAATGTTCTGATCTAAAGAGTTCATCTTACTCTATGGCTCCTACGAATAATGAAAACTGAGCTTCATAAAAAGTATTGTTAGTCTGAAAAATCTACAACTTTCTTTCTTTTTTTTGTGAATTTCATGTAAATTTTCGTGTTTTGGGGAAAAGTTCCCTGCAATGTTTCCAAAGATTCCTCAGTTCAAACGGAAACTTCTGCCGTGGAAAGCCGGAACCTTCTACTACGGTGTCTCCTATAACCCTATCGTGGTTTTGGGACGTAAAACCCCAATTATTATTATTATTATTATTATTATTATTATTATTATTATTATTATTATTATTATTATTATTATTATTATTATTATTATTATTACAGTTGGAAAGATCATCATGGAACACCCAATAAAAACGCAACCGTGAAGGTTCGTGCTCGAAAGCTGGTATGGATAAATGTGCGGTACTAATAGGCTAAAAAGAGAAGTCGCGTCATGCAGCTATTGGTATCGTAGTTGCACGCAAGAGCGAGGACATCAGTTCCGTGAGTCCTAACCCCCGTATTCTAGAACGTTCCTTCACTCAACACTCCACCTTCACTTGAGAAATTCGATGGGAACGCTGCCTCTAGGCGGAACAAGTCACTGCATATCAGCGATAATCTGCAGCGATTCTTGAGAAGCGCGGCGTCATTTTCAGGTCGAGCAACGGCGCTGTGCTCAACTCGGTCAAGTGAAGGACGAAATTCGAGGCAAGGCTTCGTTTGTGAATACGGGGGGTGAACGACAAACCAGGAGTGGCAGCCCAACTCCGCCCGGAGATAAAAACCAAGGGCGGCCGTATAGAAGCCCATCTGAAGCACCGTTCTGGAGACTTGTGCGTCGGTGGTGACGCGCCGCACAGTTTGCTCCGCTTCTTCCGTTACAGCCTTTCGAAAAGGCGGAACTAAGCTGAAGAAGTCACTGGCTGGAGGATCGAAAGGGAGCCAGAAGTCGAAAATAAAATAGATCGACCAGTCTTGTCGTACAGGCCACTCGACAAGGATGGTATTCGCGAAGTGAACGGAGCGGGAATGTCTGACACGGTTCGTATTTGCATAAAGGCTTTCGCTTATACTTGGCTGCGTCGAGCGAAGTGGAGACACAGCTCCCCCCGCGGCAGCGGTTCTATTTCCGTAGGAAGACACTTTGAAAGAACAGCTGTCACGCTCCTACGGCACACATCGCCTTCCCAATGTATACTTTCTTATGTTTCTCTTCCGCGTGCGGAGTATGTAGGAGCGACTTCTCCCACTCGTCCTTTTTGTTGTTGTTGTTCTTTTTTTTTTACTGCGTATTTCCGTGACGACTTTGTTTAGCAAAGCGTAATCTGTTGTTCGTTTCTTTGCGGGTACGTCCTATCATATCTTATCCCTTCTTCTCCTTCTTTCTTCTACTTCTTCTTTTTCTGCTTCTTCTTCTTCTGCTTATTCTTCATCTTCTTCGTCATCGTCGTCTTCTTTTTCTTCTTCTGCTTATTCTTCATCTTTTTCGTCATCGTCGTCTTTCTTCTTCTTCTTCTTCTTCTTCTTCTTCTTCTTCTTCTTCTTCTTGCGATGCGATACACTACTGCCTGCCCTGAACCCGTGCCAGACTTTGATGCGTGGGATGCGTGGTTAGTAACTTGTTGTCCTTCCGAGTGAACTTTGCGGTAGTTGCGTGCAGAAGCCCGCGCAAGTAAGCGCTATTGATATAGAATTCACAACTAGTCGAAGAAAATGGGGCACTGTTTCACTCTATGTATTGAGTATGAGAACACAGAAACAAAGTGTTTGTGGTTGAAAACACGAAGTAACCATCGTTTGGTACACATTTAGCAAAGCTTGTTCGATACCAGCGTGATACACTGAGTCTTGTCGTTGTCAGGTTGCTTTGTTTCTTTATGCATTCGTTAAACACTGTTTTAATAGGTCTTCGATTTCATACTAGTCCTTGCCGCGGATTGGATTGCCGAGAGTTCGTAATAAACTGTACATTGCAGAAATGTGTCCGTCCCTCCTTCCCGCGACCCGCGTCCCACACCACCACAGCGCATGCGCGTCCCCTCCCCCTCTCTCTCTCATCTCCTACGCTCACCCCATTTCTCTCCTCTAGGAATCCTCTACTGTACGGAGCGGCGCCCGCGTCCCGCGCCCTACACACCCACAGCGCATGCGCGTCCCCTCCCCCTCTCTCTCCTCTCCTACGCTCAACCCCTTTCTTTCCTCTGGGAATCATCTACTCTTCGGAGCGGCCCCCCGCGTCCCACACTACCCACAGCGCATGCGCGACCACTCCCCCCTATCTCTCATCTCCTACGCTCACCCTCTTTCTCTACTCTAGGAATCCTCTACTCTACGGAGCGGCGCCCGCGTCCCACAGCGCAAGCGCGTCCTCTCCCCCCTCTCTCCTCTAGGAATCCTCTACTCTACGGAGTGGCTCTCGCGTCCTACACCCCCCACAGCGCATGCACGTCGCCTCCCCCCTCTCTCTCCTCTCCTACGCCCCCCCCCCCTCCCGTTCTCTCCTCTACGAATCCTCTACGGAGCGGCGCGCACGACAGGTGGTGCGACAGCTGCATACTCCGCTGGGAGCGCCACGGTAGTTCCGCGGTATGAAAATGACGGAGCGCGCACGCCTCATTCTCTCTCCTGTGCAACGCCGCGATGAGCGCCCGGGCCGCTGCCGTGAAACGAGAGCGGCGACGTTTATCCCGCTCAAGCTAACTCTTCCCGCTGCTTCGCATCCACACATGGTTCCCTTTAGCGGGAGATGGATGGGGAAGTTTTTTTTCTTGGCCTTTCTATCTTTATCGCTCTTTGTTCCCGTTCTTTCTCTCTCTCTGCACTCGTTCTCTCACCACTCGGAGTTATTGCATCCCACGCCGGACAAATAGGCACACCTGTCCTGGGAGCGAAGTAGAAGAAAAAAAAGAAGACGAGGAGGAAGAAGAGAACGAAAAGGGCGCGTGCCGGTTCAAGATGATGAGAGTTTTCCGTTCGCTCTGCACGGACTAACGGTCGGCTTAAACAGCTGGAGCAAGGCACCCGATATTCGAGTCAGAGGCTAGCTGTGATAATCCGACGAGGCAATAGTGCATCCGGCGCCCGTGTGGGCTTATTCAGAGCACCTTACAGGAAGGCCACATGCGGGCCAGCTATATCACAGGAGGCGAACAGTGGGGCCGCGAAGCAGAGCTCAAAAGGCACGGAGCACGGGAAATCCATTTGCGAGACGACGCATCTATACGGGAAACAATGAAAAATGCATCGCGCTCAGCTACCCTCGCATCTGCTACAGGAGCGGGAGCACAGTGAGCCCGAGGTTGCTTTCGGGTATATCTCCTTGATGGAATCAGTTCGGCACTCTCCGTATTGAACATTACAAAGGGTCACTGGAAATAAAACTTTTAAATATCACCGTGTATCTTTGACATTTTTTCCCACTTTGCCTAAGGGTAAGCTTTCAAGATAAAAGAGACATCATCCAATAATACAGCTGGTCGCCTACAACAGCAGCGCTGACTACACGGCAACGGTGTGGCGACAGTTATGGCGGCAGGACGAAGCAATTTTCGATGCAACCCTGGCGTAGCATCATCCGGCGTCAGCAAGCCTCGCCGATGCTGCGCGATGATGAACGTAGTCGACGACGATGATCGACATGCACGTATACTTCATGATCTGCTTGCCGAACATATTCTGCAACGGTATTCAGCAACACGCCATTTGCGACGGTGAAAGTCATGGTCCGTGATGAGTATAGCGAATCGCTTAGGGAACGGAAGGTCACTATTTATTCTCAATTACGTTGGAATATACATTTTCTTTGCGTAACTCTAATCAGCCAACATTCCCAACTCAGTCCCTCGCTCGTCAAACTGTGCCTCGCATCAGAGACGGGGCCAGACGGGCACAAGCGCACTCCACTCTCTCATCTGTTTTTGGCATATACAGACTAGAAAAGTCATCCGATATCTGTAATGCACTTCGGGGTTAAACCAGCAGCCTAAACTTTGTGACGGGCTGCATAGTACAGCACTGCGATGAGCAGCCTTGGATGCGTACCGTATTGTGACCCAACGTTTGTTGTGACCTAAGGACTCATACGGGCCCCGAAACATCAGGACTTTGTTCATTTCAGTGTACTTATTGGCAAGCGTTCGTTTTACTTCACCGTTGTGTTGACAAAGTGATACACTTTTTATAAGAAGAATCGTATACTAACCTCCTGGGACCCAAAAAACCGTCCATGTATATAACTCTCCTTCAAGCCGCCTGTTCTCATTAGCAAATGTGGCGCCACAATCACGAAAAAAAAAAGCCATTTTTCGTTTATGTGCCCAATTAGATGCTGAAGGGGGGGACCTCCACGTACGTTAAAAATATAACCGTCTACCACAGATGCCTTATCGTAAAAGCATTGCTCGAAACACAGAGTTGAATGCAAAATGACGTCAGACGCGTGCGTTCTCACGCTGTGTATACCAGATACCAGATATTCGTGACCACTTGCGATACTCAAAGGACACCTTACGGACGCTCTTCGTCGTCTGTGACGACAGACTGGTGTGTGCCAGAGATGTCGCTTTCCCGAAAAAGCTGCCAGCAATCATGCGTTTAAACCATCCTTCATTTGTACCTGCAAGCACCCGATATTATATCGATGACGCTAAATTTTACGTAATCGTTGCTGAGTTCACTTGGAAAAAAAAAAGACGATAAGCGAAGTACCCATCTGGGTACTGTGGGACCAAAAAGGGTACGCTGTCCCTTCCATGCTTTGTTTGGGTAGGGCTGCTCAAGACATAACGAAAATAGCGCAGCTTTCACTAAGTCGCGCAAGGCTGGGTCACAGCAGAGCTCGTGGGCTTTTATTGCTGGTCCTGGCTTGGTTAGGCTTTTACCTTTTCACCTCTCTCTTTCCCACCCCTTGCTATACTGTACTATACATGGCTATGCCTGCTCTCTCCTATACATAGTGTGCACTGACGTCACCGTGGCAGCGGTGGCAGCCATCTTCGGGTACCAGCTGGTTGAGACGCTGCGTGAACTCTTACTCAAACGTGCGGAGCAAAAAACTTTGGCATCATATAAGTGCCTTTGTGTTCACCCTTGGCACTGGTGGCGAACGGAAGGAAGCAGGGGGGGGGGGGGGGGGGGGAGCACAAATGAACGCAGGCACGAAACGACTGTGTGTCCTCCTGTGCACTGACAGTCTCTAATGAGATAAAAAGTCATGGTGGCCGCCAAGTTTGAGTACCCAGCTCAGAGAACCTGTCTGTGACGTCGCGTGAACATTATGTATAGCGCGTATGTGCCGCAGAAATTGGGCAAATCAAACCACTCACCACACTGGTCCACTAAAAATCAACAAAGGAACACACGGGAGCCGAACACCTATCAGGGGCCGGACGTTTCAGCTTCTCTATTTAACCATCTGTGCCGAGCTCTTAGCGGTGATTGAACTGATTCGTGATGATAACAATTTTCTCTCTACGACCCACGGCAAACCTGGACCATAACAGCTCTCCTGTAGAAAGAAATAAATCAGCAGAGCCACAGCGCGTCTCTCGGTCGTCCAAGGATTCCGCACGAAAGGCGGGCGTATACAGAACGAGCTCGTCGCGGCTGAAGCACTGCGCAGGCGCCAAGTTTGGTACGGTGAACCGCGCCACCATTATCGGTGACCCGGCGTCTCTCCTTGGCGGGATCCACCGAAGAGAGAATAGAAGGACTCTCGAAATCGAAGTCCCACTCGGGCTGAGGACGACGTTCGCGCGCCTCGGGGACATGCCCCGAACACAAAAGGACCATTGACGCGGTATAGTATACGCTTGGCTCGTTAGCGCCCGCAGGAGAACCCGTAACGAGGGCCCCCCTTTACAAAGCATCCTGACACTCTGTCTTTGTTGATGTCATTCTCATAACCTTCCTCGGCGCCGATTTCGGGCCCATATTTCGGCTCGTTCGCTCGATTGTTACGTGGATGACGACATCGAAAACGTTTTCTTGCTATTCTCAAAGTCTAGTAAAATTAACCTGTCCTGAGGCGTTGTTACGGGGAACAGGCGCATATATATACCCCCTACCCCCCCCCCCATATATATATATATATATATATATATATATATATATATATATATATATATATATATATATATATATATATATATATATATATATATATATATATATATATATATATATATTCAGTGGAACCTCGGTGATACGATCATGGCTCATACGAATTTCCGGGTGATGCGAATTTTGTTGTGGTCCCGGCCTAGGCCCATTAGCCTCCAATGTAATGGAGTACGGTTGTTGCGAACCGTTTTTCGCCCAGCGACGTTTGATACGAATTTATGCTACCGTGGAGGTTCGAATAGATGCTGCCTGCGCTGCCACGGAAGACACGTCAGTCCCGCGTGGCTGCGGAATACCCAAGCGTGGTCATTCGCACCGAGCTGCCATTTTGTCAGGTTCGGCCATAAGCAGTGCGCTGTATCCTCTGAGATCGTGCGCGAGAGTCTTGGATGCCCTAATGCACCTTGATGCCGTTGGCGTCGCTTTTTTTTAACTCCCGACGCGTCGGTGCGTGCTGCTGTGCTCGAGGCAGCGATGTTGTACTCTGTTCACACTTGCCTGCAACGACCTCGCAATCAGATGCCCTATGAACGGCGGACAAGGACTGAAAGAGGAAGGAGATGGTCTTAGAGAAAGAGCTAGGCCTCGCAACGTCAACATGCATGATTGTTGGGAACACGCACACCTGCCAACTCTCCGATTTGTACTGAATACTCAAATTTTCAGCAAACCTCCCGATAATGCGGGCATGGCTATATATAAAAAAAAGCTCCCGGAAAGCATCGCCCACACTACCGCGATAAGAACATAACAAAGAACAGTGGTTCTAAAATTTTCTGGCCTTCATAAAATGTGTGCAAAGCGCTCCTTAGGCCACTTTTGCCGCAGTACTTTAGTGTCATGTGAAAAAGCGTAGTAAGATTAGGAAGGGTCTACTAACTGAGTCGGGTCGCAACCATCTGGTTGCGCGCGCTCCGTATATTTACGAGTACAAGTACGATCGTCGAGGTCTAGAAATCTTAATTGGCAATCATTCACAGCTGCTAATGATGTTGCTGCGACCCTGACAAACAATAAGAGAGAATGTACGCCAGCTTTGTTTTGTTGCATAATGATTTTCCTTGTTTTCTGGTGATACGAATTTCGGATGATACGAATATTTTTCCTTACCCCGCGAGATTCGTATCACCGAGGTTTCACTGTATATATATATATATATATATATATATATATATATATATATATATATATATATATATATATATATATATATATATATATATATATATATATATATATATATATATATATATACGCTTCTAAAAAAACTGTTTATTCGTGACATTTCGGTCGGAGACCGATCTTCTTGATGAAGGTCGGTCTCCGATCGAAACGTCACAAATAAACAGTTTTTTTTAGAAGTGTATATATATTTCTCTTATTTGTTTTACAGCCAGACTCTTCGTAATCTACGTATATATACATATATGTATATATATATATATATATATATATATATATATATATATATATATATATATATATATATATATATATATATATATATATATATATATATATAAGTTCGAAATAACGGTCGAACGTGCGAGAACTTTTTATTCCGATGTTTCAGCCAGGGTCCGCCCTGGTATTCCCTGACGAAGGCTTGACCCCGGCTGAAACGTTGGAATAAAATGTTTTCGCACGTCCGTCCCTTATTTTGAACTTTTGCAGAACACTGGATCCACAGAAACTTTCTCGAGATATCTAACATACATATATATATATATATATATATATATATATATATATATATATATATATATATATATATATATATATATATATATATATATATATATATATATATATATATATATATATATATATATATATATATATATATATAAGGACTATAGCAAGTATCACGCAGGCCCTGATACTGTAGGAAGGTATTTGAGATACGACGTACGTTTCAGCGCAGTTTATTCCGACGTTTCGGCCGTGGGACCGGCCTTCGTCTATATATATATATATATATATATATATATATATATATATATATATATATATATATATATATATATATATATACAGGGGGGTAGGGGGGTCTGGTTATACGTTATGTATGTTCGCGCGTGTGTTTGTAAGTTCTCGTATAGATATGCACATGTAAACTTCACACGAAGGGTTTAAACCCCCCCTTCCCTTGGCCACGCCAGTGACGTGGAGTGGCTGAGTTGGGAGCGGCGCGGGCGAAATGTTGCGCAGCATTTGTCAATTACACATGGGACGCTCTCGAAGTTGTCTTTAATGAGTTCATCGTTTCTCGAACAGGAGCGGAGGAAAGACGTGCTAGGGGCTACTAAGCATCACTAGAGCTTCCTTTTATGATCAACGTCGGCTACTGTAGTTAAAAATCCGAGAGCAACGCTTCACTATGGGTATATAAAATACGGCCTGAGTAGCGAAGTAAAAAAAAAGAACAGTTCAGTGCGGTTATGTATAAGAAGATATGTCTGGCAGCCGCGTCCACATAAAAGTCCTGGTGAAGGTGGGACTGTCACGACGCCATGAGGAGAGCCATAGGCGTGCGCAGGGTTCCCCTTCAGGGGGGGGGGGGGGTGGCGAAGGTTCGTCGCAGCGCCCCCCCTCCCTATTACATCTCCCTATTACATCAATGTATGGGCCTGACATTGCGCCCCCCCCCCCTGAGTCGCAGCGCCCCCCCTCCCTATTCTGTCAATGTATGAGGCTGGCTTTGCACCCCCCCCCCCTCTCGCCCCCCCCCCCCGTGCGCACGCCTATGAAGAGAGCCATTCCAGTCATTTGCAGATGAGAAAAAATGCCGGTCCGATTGAGAAAGGAGGGGGGGGGGGGTGAAGGGTCATAGCAGCGCCCCCCCCCCCCTATTAAGTCAATGTATGTGGCAGACTATGCGCCCCTCCCCCGCTCTGAGGTGACTAGAGGGGGGCTACCGCCTTCCCCCCCCTCCCCCCCCCACGCCTACCTCGAGCGCACGCCTATGTGATTGAGAATGGGGCATACTCGGCGCCCCCCTTTAGGTGATAAGGAAGGCACCCCCCCCCCCCCCCTCTTTTGTCTCCACTGCGCTGACGCCTATGTGTTTTAGCTTTTGTAGAGCTGCAAGTAACCCGAACATATACGCCGATGGTCTAGCGATTACGGTGCTATCGACTGCGAACCCGAAGGTCTCGGGATCAAATCCCGGCTGCGGCGGCCGCTTTTCCACTGGAGGCGAAATGCTAGGAGGCCCACGTTCTTGAATTTAGGGACATGTTAAAGAACCCCAGGTCGTCGAAATTACCGGAACCCTCCACTACGGCGTCTCTCATAATCAAATCGTGGTTTTGAGACGTTAAACCCAAACAATTATTATTAGTAAGTATTCTGAACATGTCTGTTGAGTGCTCCAACGCCATCGCACAGCAAGCTGCAGCCACGTGTGTGGTGCGTGCGCGACTTCTTAATGCAGGACGGCATCCGGTTGCCAAAAGCGGTACTGCCTGTTGACGTCGCCGAAGATAGAAAGCGGTCGAGGAGCCACGCCGCTCGGTGGCTTCGAGTGAAACGGCTTGAAAGAGTCTCAGGTGATTGGATGCTGTCGAAGATAAGATGAAAAGCGATCGGGCGATCTATTTAGGGAACGTCAAACCTGCGTATAGCACCTTTTCGTTCCGCCGCGCTGCGTGTGGTATCCTCAGGCAGCGAACTATACAGGAGTCTAAAAGTAGCTGCTTGGTCAGGTGTATCGTTGTAGCCTTTTATGTGACCACAATAATTCGGCGTCCTCACGGTGTCTTCTGGAGGGTCCGGTGGGCCAAAATTTTAAATGCGAATGCATTTCATAGTCGGGCTATGTCAGGCATCCGGCGTTGTCCGGCGGCGGGGTTTGCGGGGAGGAGGATAGGTTGAGGAGGTGTCCGCGCGCCGGCAGGTGTTATCTCTCCGCTCTCACTCCCTCTCCCATAGCAACAGCTGAGGGCGCGCGCACTTATCCTCGCCCCTAGCAAAGTGGAGAGGAGGAGCGCGCTCTGGCGCGTGAGGGCGCTCGCATCGCGGGAGCTCGGCTGAGCTCCCGCGATATATATATAAAAAAAACGGGCGCTGCGTTGTGCTCCCACCGGGCTGCAGAAATCAGGCGCCTTTTCCTTCTTCGAACCACAACCACCATATATAAATGGAGTGAAGCGCGCGCGAAATTCATTCGCATTTCCTCACGATTCCCTTCGGGGAGGTGGGGGGCATTTTTTTGTTGATCTGCTTTGAAAGAACGGTCATTAAGTATCAAGCGATTTTTTGTAGAAATTGTGAGGGAGGGCGTATTTTCGTCTCAGGCAAAAGTTCATTGGAAGGTGAACGATTGAAAAGATGAAAAACCCTTGAAGCAGTGGCGGATGCAGGTAAATAATTGCGCGAAACTAGAAAGGGACACCACAAAGAAGACACACAAACAGATCGAGCGCAATTATTTACCTGCATAGAGTGAACCAACTAGCCCCTCAAACGTTCTGATCAGTGGCGGATCTAGAAGGCGAATGGTAAAAGCGATTCCCCCCCCACCCTCCCCAAAAGCCTGCGTCACCCACCGCCCCTCCCTTCAGGGCCTCCAACTCGTGTTCGCACTGGCCACTCAACCCCATTCCTAACAAAACCTTAGTGCAGCAAAATGTGCCTATATCTGGAGTGTGATAGCCCGTAACTTGTTTTATTTCTTCGAATTTATTACGATCAGAAAACCGATTATACAAATGAGTTGTACCCCTGTGAGCACATGGCGCTCTTTTAAACATGCACATAAATCTGAGCACGACATAGTTCTGAATATCACCTCGAGCGAAACTAAATCGCGGACAGACGTGAACGCGATGATTCATTAAAATTCGACGTCTTTTCACTCACGCATATATGCAACGCCTGTGCCATTAAGCTCTTTGAACCATAAAGCACAACATCAATTAGGCGCCGTGCCTAATACTCGTCAAGCGCTCCTGACGGGTCGTTACACAGTGATAAACGTGCGGTATATAACTTCGCACCTCTGACGTCAGCAGCGCTCCGTACGTTCCCATCTGCCACGCTCCAAGGCGACAGCGATGCATTTAAATTTCATATGACGAGCAAGCGACGCTTTCGTCAGCAACGTGCGAGCATGCAGGCAAGGCGAACTCCCCGTCCTCCACGCGTCGTCGAGGGTTCCCGATACGCACGTCGTTGCATCTTACGACGCCTCGGGCGACGTGTAAATATACCGCAGCTCTATTCGTATACACGCATATCGAAGATTAATGGTGCGCGAATGCCTTTCGAATCACTGCGCCGCGTGGTGTCATTTTTCAACTGTGGCCGAAAGTCAGCCCGATGAAGAAAAAGAGGCGAACTGTCGTTGACCTGAGAGATCTGTAACATGCAGGACTATACACGTACGTGGCTGGCACAATAAAAGGAAGAAAGAAATGAAAAAAAGCGAGAATTTTCGCCCCCCTCGTTTCCTTTTTTCCGGTAAATTATGTATTTTACAGTATCCACAAATGCACTGTAGCTGCGACTACGACACGTGAATTCTGTTGTGTTCAACGATCGAATACTGCCTCAAATTTAGACACGTCGTCTGGGATGTAGGAGACAGAGAGAGATAGATAAGAAGAAGGGAGGGAGAGGGAGGGCTTATGAAGGGAAATGTGGAGAGGGGACAGCAGAAGCTCCTAGTCTGCTACCCTACACAGAGGAAAAAGGGAAAGGAAGGAAAGGATGTGGACGCAGTGGTCTACAATACTGTGCTGCTTGCAATTAAGCGCAATGCTTTAAATTTAGAGAAGTTCAGTGCAAGTATTTTATGTCAACGAAACTTTGAACACTTCGGTGGGACTTCTACTCCGTTTCAAACATCAAATGCAACGCTGTAGTTTCTAGCGAGGCTTCTCGCAGTATAAGCACAGGCGTGTGCAGGGTTCCCCTTCAGGGGGGGGGGGGGGGTTGTCGCAGCCCCCCCCCCTCCCTATTATGTCAATGTGTGGGGCTCACTTTGCACCCCCCCTCTCGCCCCCCCCTCCCTAATATGTCAACGCATGGGCCTGGCTTTGCACCCCCCCCCCCCCCCCCCGTGCACACGCCTATGAGTATAAGTGCGTTCACAAGGTCTACCACCAGAGTACGGGCCACTACCTGACAAGCCTCGGAAGACCAAGGCCGTGACCTCTACTGCGGCAACGATGACAGCCACTGCGCCACAGCCGGCCATCGTGATGCAGCAGCCAAGGGAGCCACCGACTTTCCGTGGATTTCATCGTCGTCAGCCACAGAAGCAACAAAGTGCACATAATGCGTTACAAGTGTGTAGCGGGTACCGCGCTTTTCCGAAGAATGAAGAATATTGGTATAGTAGACGCTTCCCCACTACACAAAAATTATGATGATTTATGGCGTAGTGGGTACCATACCATGTAAGTGCGCTTGTAGTAGTTGCCCCAAGAGTGTTTAAAAAAGGTTCTAGAAAGGCCGTCCTACCAGCTTTCGCTGTGACTGTGCTGCGCATTCCGCGCAGGCCTGGCGGTTTTTTTAGAGCGCAGCTCTTAGGCACCCGTTTCCTGCGTAGAGCGTCGTCGCCGTCGCCGATATACATGAAAAAAAATAACTGAGAAAAAAATACCCAGGATCAAATGGCATTTGAACCCGGGCCCTCTGCGTGGCTGTCGAGTATTCTACCACCGAGCCACACTGGTGCCTGAAACTCATTTGCAAAAAAGGACATTATACAGGCGCCATGCCGGGCTAAGGAATCGCGTTAAGTTATGTAATATAGCGTGGCAGAAGAGTAAAATAACAACCAGTCGTCACACAATGCTAATTGCACAACGAGTGTGTGGTTTCACTCTTCCCACCCACTTGCAAAGTGCTCAGCCATAATTCTTCATCGTCGTCAGCCGCATGCAGCATCAACAAAGTGTACATAATACCTTACAGATGTGTAGCGGGTACCTCGCTCATCCGCAGAAAGACGAGTAATGGCGGCGTGGGTGCTGTCCTACTTTACAAAAATTATGATTTATGGCGTAGTGGATACCTTGCGGAAAGCCACAACTTCAAACGCAGTTGGCCTTAGCCCCAACACGAAGCAACGCTCTGAATTCGCATAGGCAGTATCGTAATCGTCAGTGAAGTAGCCAGGGAGCAAGACCTCGAGGAGCACAACGCACGAGGCTGACGTAATGGCCGCGTCACGATGAAAGCTCGTCCTCCCTGCGTGGAGGGAGCCTAATCGTCTCCGCAGGCGTTCTAAATAAAGTTGTTCTCTCTCTCTTGTTCAAATGAATGTGATTTTTTTTTTTTTTTGCTTAGCAAATCAACGAAATCCGTCATACGGCTACAGTTGTTCCACATCACATAGTGTTTCGTCGTTTTCGGTTTCTTGTATTTCACTTTGCGGCCAGTCGCGATGCCGCATGAGCAGGTTCGTGCTCGGCTTGCACAAGAAATTACAACAATAGGCGTGCGCAGGGCTTTCCCGTCAGGGAGGGGGGGTGGCGGGGGGGGGGGGGGGTGTAGCGAAGATTCATCGCAGCGCCCCCCACTCCCTATTAAGTCAAAGAATGGGGCAGATTTTGCCCCCCCCCCCCCCTCCCTAGGTGACCAAGAGAAGCGGCCGCCCCCCCCCCCCCCCCTCCTTTCTCTTCTCCCCTGTGCGCGCGCCTACATTTACAACCACGAAAGGCCGACCATGCACTAGACGCGCGGAGTTATGCATTTTGCTGGCTGAACTTCTTGCATAGCTTCGTCAGTGTTGCACCCTATTTGTGAAAGGTACTATAAAGTTTAGGACAAGCTAGGTTACGATGTCAAGGTAACGCGGTTATATGGGCGAATACGTATGGAACGCGTCAATTAAATTGCTTGAAATGTTTTTAAGGCGAAAAAAGCCTCAAAACGGCTCATGAAAAGGGTCCCTCGGCGAAAAGCCGGCCACCCGCACATGACCAAGTCCCATGACCACCCGCGCGCCTCGAGGATCGAAGCGCGCGAGCTGCGCGTTCACTGCTCAGTTGCGGCGTTCACGTCACTAACAAAAAAAGCAGTAGCAGTATATAGTAGTAGTAGTAGTAGTAGTAGTAGTAGTAGTAGTAGTAGTATATAGTAGTATTAGTAGTAGTATATAGTAGTAGTAGTAGTAGCAGCAGCAGCAGCAGCAGCAGCAGCAGCAGCAGTAGTAGTAGTTGTAGTAAGTAGTAGTATATAGTAGTATTAGTGGTAGTATATAGTAGTAGTAGTAGTAGTAGTAGCAGCAGCAGCAGCAGCAGCAGTAGTAGTAGTAGTAGCAGTAGTAGTAGTAATAGTAATCACGTATATCACGTGACCAGAGGTGGAGTGAATAAAGAAATAAATAAAAGGAAATGATGATGATCGCAATGACCATGATGATGATAATGCTCGATCACATACACTCGCGCGCTTGCAGCTTTGCTGTCCGACGGTTTTTACGGCGTGAAACTGGCTGCAATTTTATTTATTTATTATTATTATTTATTTATTTTATTTTATTATTATTTTTTTTTTTGCACATAGATGCTGCATCGCTGAGCTGTCATCCCCCCGAAGTATACGGTAACCAGAACGCGGAACCGCAACATTCCTGCCGTCAATGTCGACAGCCGATTCGTGCTCGAAGATTCCGCCCCACGCCGCGCGACCTCTCGACACTTGAAGGCCGTTGTGCACACACACAAGCAAATAGGCTAATGCATCGACCCACTCCGCTTCCATCTTGTTTTCTTGACGTTGTTGTCCGTTTAGTTTGCGCATGCCCGTAAGGTCGCGTGTAATATGCGCGCCTCTGACGTCTGCCAACCCTCACGTATTTACGTCTGTGTTGACGGGCACCGCGAGCGACTCTATGGGCAGGCTCCAATCTCGCGCAGCGAGAAAATGCGCGAATGACGCGCACGCAGCGCTCGGGTGCAGACGCGGGCGCAAATAGACGCCACTCAAGCGGGATGCCAACCGAATGCTCCTCCTCCTCTTCGCGAGTACGTTCTTTTGAGTCGATGACGCGTGGCTTTATAGCGTGTAAAACGGAAACGGCTGCGACAGGAATAAACGCGGAGGCCGTGATGCGTTTTGTCTGCCTTCTCCGTCAAGATTTCGGGATGGCATTTGGTGTCACCGAGACCGATTCCATATGGCATATGGACTCTTACATCTACAGTTGTTTGTGAATTTTGCTGATATAAATCTAACTCGATCTGAGTTACATCAGTCTTTTATTTTTTTTATTTTTTTGTACAGTCTGAATGTTTGTCACTCCCGGAACATGAAATGTAGCTTGTGCAAAAAATTAGCGTCGTAAAAAAAGAAAAAAAATTAAGGGAGCTTCGCACTAGTGAGTGTTGCCAAGCCTGAAGGAAGTGCGGAGCTGGGCAGCCTTCTTTGTTTCTCTTCGGATTTATTTTTTCTTTCCTCCTCTTTTTCTTTCCTGTTATCTTTTTCCCAGTTTTTTTCTGTGTTTTTCTCTCTTTATTTCTATTTGTTTATATTTTCCTCCCTATTTCTTTTTCTTTCATATTTTCAATTTCTCGCTTACTTCCTCTTTCAATTTTTATACGTGGTTTGTGTTGTCGTGTTTCCCTAGCCATAGTAGTAATGTCTGCACTTTAATAATAATAATATCTGAAGTTTTACGTCCCAAAACCACGATATGATTATGAGAGACGCTGTAGTGGAGGGCTCCGGAAATTTTGGCCATCTGGTGTTCTTTAACGTGCACTGAACTCGCACAGTACACGGGCCTCTACCATTTCGCCTCCATCGAAATGCGACCGCCGCGGCCGGGATCGAACCCGCGACCTTCGGGTCAGCAGCCGAGCACCGTAGCCACTGTACCACCGAGGCGGACAATGTCTGCACTTTATATCATCATCAAGGCGCTCGAAGGCCAAGATGAAGAAGACTTCTCTTTGGCGCGAGCGCGCGCTCAATATGCCACAGTTGGCTATGCTATATGTAGTTTTGCCTGCGTTACGCCAAGCGACGACGACAGCATACGACAGCCTGCACCCCCTAAAGAGAAAACGCAGGTTTCTATTTCTTTTACCTCTTTTTTATTTCGAAAGCCTGTCCTCAGATATGTAGTGATTCGCGGTATCAAAAATACTCGTGCAAGTTTGTTGCGTGTATAAATTCTAACAGTGGTCCATAGATCCAACGGTCGAGGTCGGATGGTCGGCCAAGCCTGAGGCCTGTTGCACGGAGGTTGCGAAGTTAAATGCGGGCCCGGATATGTCCATCGCAAGTGTGTCGCTGTGATATCACAGATTTGGGCGTCTTAAAATATATATATAATGGTGTCATAGTTAACTAACCAAACTCCGTCAATAACCAATCGTACTGAAGGAATTACAGTTGTTTACAGCAGAAAATTTATTCGTATGGAGCTAACGGTCCCCTGATTCATAAACCACACAGAAGTGTCTGACAATGCCTTTCTTCTTCGGTGGAGTTGAAAATGCTCGAGGCCCATGTACTTATATTTAGGTGCACGTTAAAGAACCCCAGGTGGTCGAAATTTACGCAGCCCTCCACTACGGCGTCTCTCATAATCATATCGTGGTTTTGGGACGTTAAACCCTAACAATTATTATTAATTACAATGACATCCTGAAAATCTGTAATTCTTTTAATACTTAACTATATAGTCGCATCAGTCGAACTAATCTACCAGAAACATATACTTCGGTTCGTACTAAGTTGAGCAAGTTTCTTTCAAAGATGCTGCATCCAGTAAATAACGCATATAATAACTTTAGCACGCCTGCGTCATCCGCATGAAGCAGTGGCGTAACCAGGGGGTAGCACACCGGGTCCGTGCCCCCCCCCTCCCCCCCCCCCCAGATTTTTTTTTTTTTTTTTTTTTTTTTTTTTTTTTTGCCATAGCATATAGAGCACGAAATGACGGTCGACCACATCTGCCTGCCCGGCCCCCACTTCAGATCAAGGAAGTGCCCACCCCGAAAAAAATTTCTCCCTACGCCCCAGGCATGAAGTCTCGAAGTTATAGATCGTCCGCTGCAGGTTACTTTCTATAACATCGACAGAACCATCTCGCCAGTTTGTTGTCAGCAATAGACAACGTGATTGAAATAGTTGGGGCCAGCGTACGGCGATTATGCCAGGTATCGGACGATAAATAGAACAAAACGGCGCGGTTGCCCAACAACAACAAGAAATAATGATAAGAAATGAAGCTCAGCTGGGCGACAGCGTAATGGCCGCACACACACCTTCATTCAGTTTCACTCGCGGAGTGCGACTCCACATGCAAACTTTTCTATTTTTCCTTTGTTTAGTCGCAGTTTTGTTTAAATGAAGAAGGGAGTGTTGATAAAAAACATGCGTATCACTTGTGAGGACGGAATGGTATATACACCAATACTGTTAAGAAATAGACAACCACCCGTTTGTAGCACGAAGCCACAAGGAAGTCCGTACGGATTTCTCAGAAAGAAAAGCTTCTTAGTTGCCGCAAAATTCGTCCTGGTCCGGGGTTCGAACCCGGGACCAACGCCTTTCCGGGGTGGTCGCTCTGCCGATTGAGTCCCGGGTTCGAGCCCCGGACCAGGACGAATTTTTCGGCAACTTAGAAGCTTTTTTTTTTTTCTCAGAAATCCGTGCGGATTACCTTGTGGCTTCGTGCTACAATCGGGTGGTTGCCTATTTTCCCTTTCTTAACCCTTCCGTCACCTTGCGGGATTCCGCAGAACTCATTTGCACATCAATACTGTGTACAGTACCATACAAGCGCATTGCGCTGCGTTGTGAAATCCGCGCTGCCTCTGTCGCTGCGTGGAAAATGTTTCCCTTTGATTACGACATGGTGGCGCTGAATACAATAAACTGCGAACACTTTTTTCGAAACTGCTTCCTGCAACACGGAATGCACGTTGATTACGATTAACACTCTTGAAGTCTGCACAACTGAAGTAATTTAAGCTGTACAACGACGTCCTTGGGTGGTATTCTGTAATAGTAGTTTAAATAAGTGCACCGTTCGTTTCAGTGCGCGCTGATTGGATAAAACCCTATAGCCAGCGGTGACGATTGGTGCTGCCCTGCCAGCTCTCGAGCTCTGTCCACTCATTGCGCGGCTGGAATTGACAGCTGGTCCACTTAGCGGGCTTTTACAGAATCCACGACAACTGCAGGGCGCCATTGAACAAATTATTCCGAAACTGTTGCGCCATGCGGGAACGTACGCCGTTCGGCATGAATAATTATAATTAACGAATCTTTTGAAGTAGTTGCACTCAACGCAATCACAATTTCACAACCAAACCGCTTCAATTGCGCCATGGATTTAATTACGCACGGAATAGCAAGAAGCCAACTTCGAAAGCACAATTTGATTTAAGCGAAAGTTTCGTTTACTTTGAGGTGCGTTCAATAAATTATCGCATGGCATAGCGTATTCTTTTCTTTTTTTGCACTTTCTATTTTCGCAGAAGATTCGTTTCAACACCTCATAAGGACAAGCCGAGGGTGCTCACACTGATGACAAGCGTTAATGACTGCACAGCAAATACAATTATATATTCCATGGTATACCATTTATCCGCTAGAAAGTGAATTTTTCATTTCAGTGAGAATAACGGCAACAAAAAAAGTGCCAAATGCATATCCTGTTCTTAGTCACCTTTAATAAAAATGTTTTAGCGTGGGAGCCCACAGAACGTCAATTCAGCGAAACATTTTGGTCGATCTTATACACCTAACAATTGTTACGAAACACGCACGACAAGGTTCTTATTCAATTCCTTATTTCACCGTGTTGTTTTCAAGCACACGAGTCGCTTTCCATGGTTCTTGAGCGTTTATTGCGAGAAGAAACTTGCTGAACACGTTTTCCGGCTACTTCGAACGCGGTTATTCATTGGTTTTTCTTTTACCTTAGCCATAGCAAATTCTTAAGACCGCGAAAGAGCCACTCGCCTGTGACATAAAGTATCCAGAGCCGCACGTGAGGCCGCATCCTGGAACCACGCCGTCGCGGTGAGCGAGAGAACGAACGCTGCAAGCCACACCACGCTACACAGCACGCCACCACACCACGAGAGCGCCGAGCCAACAGCACAGTTTTTCTTGCGCGGCGTCTGCTACAGCGCAACGGAAAACCGCGCGCTGTGCGGCGGCCGCTTCTTTAAACGTGTGGCGCCATCTCTTCGAAAGCTGAAGGGTGACTTCGCGATGGAGAATACACGCGCTTCCAGAGCGCGCGCGCGTACTTCACACTCACAGGCATTTTAGAGTGGTGGTGGTTGTGGTTCGAAGAAGGAAAAGGCGCCTAATTTCTGCAGCCCGGTCGGGAGCACGGCGCAGCGCCTAATTTTAGAGTGGTAAATACGGTACCCTATGACGGTAGCGCTCCTCCTTTCCCGGCAGGGCTTAAAGTCATGAGGGGGAGCCCAGGGGGACCCGGCCCCTCGTCCAATTTTTAAGGAGGGGCACGGCGCCCCCCTTGACAGGTCAACTGTAGCACATCGGCACCCATTTGACAAGTGTTGGAGCTAATTTGTTTGGCAGTGGTGCTTCGTGCGGAGAAATAATAACTCTAATATTTATATTTATAACATTCGTAGCTGTTCAATTTTAGAGACAGTTCACTACACTGGGATCAACCTTTAATAACCTATATATATATATATATATATATATATATATATATATATATATATATATATATATATATATATATATATATATATATATATATATATATATATATATATATATATATATATATGCGTGTGTGTGCGTCGCCACCCTCTCAGCCCCCCCCCCCCCCCCCTCTCCAATCAAGGGATACTTTAAGCCCTTTTTCCTGGTAGTTGTGCGTTTGCCAGTGAAGGCATCCCCAACACCACAAAAACCATTTTCCCCCCCCGAAAATTGGTGTTGTCACGCCTAATTGCTGCCTGTCAGCCTACGAATTTGTTAACGAGGAAGCAATCGTTCAGGGGACGCGCACTGTCACTAGAACTGGGAGCGGCAAAATTAAGCAGAACGGGCAGGTAAGAAGGAGCGCTACCGTACTGCCTTACCGTATTTGCGTACCGCGTTTCCGTAACTTGCTAAAACACTCTATCGAAAAAAATTCCTGGCTACCGGCCTGATTGGCAGATTGCAGTTAGAGCAGTGGTTCTAAACCATGGATTTTTCGAGGACCCGTTGTGGACCGGTGGAAGCGATAAGGGACCCCTTGCCGTGAAAGAAACGGGGGGGGGGGGGGGGTATCACTAACACAACATGCAGTGTGAAATAGGTGCCTTTTATTTCTCCCTGGCAAAGAATGGTCAAACTAAAGTGCCACACCAATTGGGATCTCAACAGCTTGCCAATAATTTGCGCCGCCTGCAGCCACATTAAACTTGTTTTTAGCTATGTTTGCTCTTCAAATATGCAAGCCTAGAACGAGTACGCTGGCGTCCATATGTCGTAGATAACTGCAACAAGAACTTTACAGCCGTCTCATAGATAAGGATACCATAAGTCAGCTCCGCTGCAATGCAAAAACGTTATGCGGTGAAGCATACCAAAATTCACAAGGGGCCGCTGTCACGGGACATACTCAAAAAAGAAAAAAAAGAGCCGTCTTTTTTTCTTTCTTTTTTTTTTTTTTTGAGAATGGGTTTTGCGGGCCCACAAAAATGGCTTCGTGGACACCCTCGGGTCCACAGACGCTCATTCTACAGCCACTGAATTAGAGTGAGGAGGCAGGAGTCGGACCTACGCGAGCTTTTTCTGTTCTTTCTTATTGTGTTATTGAGAAGCTAATGCTTATTATGCAAGAGTTTGGAGGGAGAGGGGAGTTAATATGTGCAATAGAACCTGTGGGGCTTGGTCGTAGCCAGAAATATGTTCCGGGGAGGGAGGCGAGGGGCGGGGTGTGTGTGTGTGTGGGGGGGGGGGGGGTTCATTTGTGTACGTTGAAATGTGTGCGTGTATTATATACACGTACGAAAACTGGGGGGTGGGGGGGGGGGAGTTTTAACCCTGGTTCCTAAGCCCTTGGGTAGCAGTTTCAGCGTGTACTTTGTGGGGCCCACTGTCGGTTAACAGGTATCTAATCTGTCGCAGTTTCGTGCACCGCGGAAACAGTTGGCGCGTGCTTTGTCCGAAACCGAAACACACTCGGGCACGTGAGCGACATGCTGGAAGTGCCACGTGCTGAAAGTATTGTCGTTGCTCTAGCTTTTCTTACATTTGTCGCTCTCCCGATTATCCAGGCTCAGTTCAACTGTTATAACGCGAAGAGTTGCGCTCTCTGAATCGCGGTTGACCTCCGACCACAAAGACCACAGCGTTGGTTTTTTAATCTCGGAGGCCATGCTGGCTGTCATCTGAAAAATGCCGCGTTGAGAAGTATTGGATCATGATGCATCACCATTGTGAACAATGAACCTTTTTTCAAGAGTTCTACGACCAATACCTATAATTGAATAACTCTGCTTCCTCGTGGAGGAAGGAATTTTCCTTCCACCCTGCCGCTTCCTCTACTGCCTTCGTGATCTTCTACATCTATCATCATCAACCACTTCTTATTAATGATGATGATGTTGCACGGTTCTGATGCAAGCCAAGCCAAACGGCCAAACGCTTGGCTTACGTTTTCCGCCTTTGTGGCCTTTTCAGCTACCGGTGCCTGCTTGTGCTGTTTGCACAACATTTCTCCGTTTCGTGGTGATGTCTGTCCGGCACGCTATTTGCTAAGGAACTGGTGTCCCACCTGTCATTTCCTGAGCGTGACGCCTTGGGCGTTCGCTAGGTGAGTGGTGACCCCAAGCACACCGATCGAAGTGCAGTGAATGCGGCAGTTTATCTGCCACGTGTGTGACCATACCAACCGTTGTCCTTATTTATTTGCCAGTCCACCAAGATGGGTGTCCGCAGCTACAATGAGGAGCTCGGATACCTCGAAAAAATGACGTCCAGTCTCATGGCGTATCAAGAAAGGCTTCGTGCCAAATATGAAGGTAAGCACGGCTGCAAGGCCAGCTTTCCTCAGGCGGCAACTGCGGTGTCTACCTCGCACTAGTAGTTCAGCTGGTTGCTTTCATGCAGTCATCTCAAAAACACTGATCAGCTAGCAGCATGAATAAGATAATGCGTTCTACAAGGTCAGCATGTTATAAACGTGGGCGGTGTATTGAGCGGATGTGTGTGGCTTCACCCATTTTTTGGCGACCATTGTTGGATTCCATGGCTTGATCGTTTTCTTGTTTGCCATTTACGAAGCTTAGCTCTAGCTCTCGAGGGCGTGGACGTTGCTGAACACTTGTCCGTCGTGTCTTTTTGCTTATTTTCTTTTTCAATTTGACACTTCCTTCAGGTTGAAGGAATATTCTACGTGAATAACCTCTTGGAAAAGTTGATGTTCGAAGAGCTGCGGAATTCGTGCCGTCCAGGAAATGTTGGCGGCTTCCTGCCCTGGTGTTAAACAAATTGGAAATGTGGCTGCCTTGCCTGGAATCGTTGGAGTAAGTACAGCTGGCGCTAGATTGAGTACTTCCTTTTTTTTTTTTTTCTCTTACATAGGATATATGTATAAAGTGAATCATAAGTCTCATCCTACCAATTTGTTAAAAGTATTAGGGGAATCTCGGGGCATCATAAGCATTTTCTTTGATTTACATCCCTCCATAACATTTACAGACGGGGACAAATTCGTGAATTGTATACGAGCACATGCCAATGTGCCCCAAGCTTGCTGATTAAGCGAGCCCAGTGTATTCACACATGACATCATGCACTGTATTTCATGTTTGTGTGCCTGCCAGTACGGCCACTTCTTGTCCGCACACTATCTGAATTGCGACACTTGCGCAAGGTTATGTAATGAGAACACCATATTTAGCCGTTTGGCCACCATGTTTTGCCGTCCAGAGTTGCAGCCTTGAAAAAGACAAGTCTGCTTGTCAAACATCGATTTCAAGGGATACCCCGTGTTCAAAAATTTTGCATGTTTAGTCGTTTTAACTTGCAAAAACGCACTGCGCTCTCCAATAGCCAAAAGAAAGACCGCTCTTCTTGGTAACATTCTGTGTCTTGAATCCGTCTGCAGGCCTGCATGAAGTGTGCATGTCGGTAGACACAAGCATGGAAGACACGCATGCCCAGTGACGTGTCTCAGATGTTTTGTACAACACAAATAGATGAAGCAGCTGGTCGATTCTAATGTATACAAGTGTGAGTTTTTGCACACCATGATAACTTGCTAAGTTACCAAGATAAGCTTGCCAACTAGCCCAGCTACAGTAGCATCTATGTAGTTATGTTTATTTTATTAATATGGCACATCCTATCACTGCTATGAACTACATCCCTTGGTACATAGAACTTATCGTAGTAGCTTAGGAACAAAGGTGTTACACTAATAGGTTTCAAGATGTAGGCCTGATTTCTAGTCACATTAACTGCATTTTGATTGGGGTAAAAGGCAAAAACACATTCACTTTGATATATGTGCTCATTAAAGGAAGCTCATATGGTAAAAATAAAGTAACTTGGAGTCCCCCCACTACACTGTGTCTCAATCATACAAGTTGTTCTGCCGCATAAAACTCTAGATTTTATTTTCACTAAGTCAAGTGGTTCTAAAAGCATAATTAATGCCAAATCTGGTTGACACACAGAGCTGCCTTGTGGTTCAGTGTCACGCCTTTGCTGTAAATGAACCTAAGTATTGACTGTCACAAAAAGAAAAAGAAAATGTCTTGCTTGCTGAAACATCTTTCACTTTACCTTGAACCTGACATGTGGTGTCCAACACACTCAACAGTGAACTCCAAGGTTGCTTTTCATGTTTAGATGTGTAGTTTGCTTTGTATCATGATTCAGAGCAATATGAGGGTCTTGGCAGGCTGCTGAATGATTAGAAAAACATTTTGGCATGGACGTAATGCAAAGCCAATGCGTGCTGACAGATCAATTTTATGACCAGCAGCCTTACCAGAGATATTCTATGCCGCCATTCTCAGTGCACATATGACAGAGTGTATGCATTGCCTGCATTCTCATTGTCCAGCACTCAATAGGGCTTCCTGACATCCATTCTGGCTATGGTTTTGCAATTGGCAACATGGCGGCATTTGACATGGATGATCCAAAGGCCATTGTGTCGCCTGGTAAGCAGCTTTTATTCACCACTTATTTGTCATTTCCTCATTGCTACTTTGCTAACTGATAGCTCCACTTTATGTACATTGGACGTTATGGACACATTATTGATGCCCCAATGTAGGTACATCAGTGATGGTGTGAATGTGGTCATTAGTGGGCATTTTTACTGTTATACACTTTATTATAAGGTACTTTAATTCAAGGCAGAATTGCAGAAGCTATGAAGTGGTACACTCACTGAAGCCTCACTTTGCATTTCACAGCTCTTGATTTGTGATGCCTCCTACATTTAAACTACTACTTGTGGACAGTCAGTTGTCATACTATGTGTCGTTTATGCACCTTTGTGGTTTCACGACGCGAAATTTCAGTTGTGAATGTAAGTGATGCACTGTCGCAGAAATGTGTCACTCTACTTGAAACGTGTGGTAGTAAATAAGCTCTTGGTCTTCCAATTCTTTCTGTATGATAGATATGTCAATAGATTTTACAGCTTTAAAGGTATGAGAGCTATTGCTACATTAAATTACATGTCACACATTGCACCTCATGTACATATGTGGCATGCTTTGTTTTTGCTGTGAATTCAAGCATTAAAGGGGCCCTGCAACACTTTTTGAGCATGCTCAGAAAACGCTGCCGATCGGTAGTCCAGGCTCTCGAGAACACGCGAGCCAAATATTATAGCGCAGCACGCGGCGTGGAATTCACAATAAATTCTCAAAGTCAGCCAGAAATTGCTTTCTCTTCTCTCGACAAATGACGTTGCGTACCCAAAAATCACTCGTCACCGACGAGAGATTTTTTTGTATCAGCCATTGGCTGATTTGAGCATGGCGCGCTCGGTAGTTACGGAGGCCGCGACTTGTCCACGCGTGCGCGCGCGATCGCAATAAAAATTCGCGTATTCGAACAAAAAAAGAAAGAGAAAAAGCGCTCAAGATCACGAGGCGCGCGTGACGTATTTTCTTTCCCCGTGCCATCCCTCCCTGCTTAGCTTCCAGCGCTTTCGACGGGACGAGAGAAGAGAGAATGCAATTGCAGCGTGCGAGAAATCTTTGTAACTCCACTCGTACTGGACGGATTCCAAAAATTTTTGCGGCAATGAATTTGTGAGGCAATAAGCTCCTTTAGTGAATCCATTCCATGGCTACTTGGAAAAGTGTTGCAGGGCCCCTTTAAGAAGTTGTTTTAGCCCTCCCATGGTTTCCAGCTATGTGTGAAACAAAGTTACCTATTATGTTGCGTTGTTTTAGGACCAACCAACCTGTTGTTAGCAACAGCTTTCTTTTTGCACTTAGTTATGGAGCTTACCATTTCGTTTTAGATAAGGCTGCTGGATGATTTGAAACATTTTTGGCAAGGACGTAATGCAGAGATACACCTGCTGACACCGATATTTTATGACAGCAGCCTATCTGAAACTTTTGGAGGCTCGCGCTGTTTGTGGGACTGTTCACGTTACCATTGATTCCCGCTGTGAACAGGTGGCGTGGGCTTTGACATCAACTGTGGTGTCCGTCTGTTACGAACCAACCTGATGGAGAAGGACGTTCAGCCCATCAAGGAGCAGCTGGCCCAGAGTATGTTCGACCACATTCCTGTTGGCGTTGGCTCTAAGGGAATCATTCCAATGAACGCAAGGTGTGTTGCTGCTTTTCATGAGCAACTTCTCATGTTAACCGTGACTCTGGTGTTCGCAGTTGTCTATAGTTGGTTAACATAATTCTATTCAATTTTAATGCAATAGCGTTAAAGGGCTCACTTTCGCAGAAATTTTGGGGCCAGCATTGGTGTAGGTGTCATTGGTTGCGCACGAAATATCGAGATACAGATGCAAATAAATAAATGATAACAAAGCTTGGTTTGAGTGGTAATTGAACCTAGGCCTTCTGTGTGGCAAGCAGCTGCTGTACCACCGAGTCACTCCTGTGCTTAAATTTGTTTCGGAAAAAAAAAATACGAATGTCATGTAGCGCGAGGAGTCTCCTTAACGCATGTAATATTGCATATCAGAAGCATAAAATCACACCAGGCATCAAAACATTTGAGTTTCGCCACAAATGGGTGGTTTAAGGACCGATCCATGACAAAGCGCTCAAGCATAATTTCGTGGCTCATAAGCAACAGTATCAACAAAATGTGCGGCTGCGCTGGTACATCTGTTGCCTTGCGGACGTGTGGTGGTCACATTGCCACTTTGCAAAAAAAAAAAAAAGAATTATGGCATATTGGGCACTTCACTTCACAACTGTACTTGCAGTATAGGCATTCTGTGATAGTTTGAATTGGTCAATGCTATGCACACAGGTGTCAGGTTTCCTTGTGGTACGGTTGAGGTGTCCACCGAGACGCAAAGCCAGGGCTAGCGATTCAGAAGGCGTTGTCAGCGGTGCCCAATTACGCTATCACGTTCTACTCTTGAAGGCAAAGCTCACGGGTCCTCCAAGTTTTTTGGCTTAGTAAGGTGCTTAAAAGTTACTGACACACGTTAGTAAAGCACAATCTGGTGATGACATTCAGGTGAAGTTAATGTCTCACCCAGTTCAGTTGGTGTGCCATTGACCTGTTGTTTGTCAAAGCAGCGGCAAAGGAACACAGAATGTGCCAGCGAGCCGACTGTTTAAATGTAAATGCAGGCTAATGTGGTGTTTTTCGGGGCTGTATGTGTTAAGTGGTTTCAATTTATTTGATGATTCACTGGTCCAATTTACTTCTTACGATGACGTGACATGAGCGTTGTATACTAGCCCTTCAAAGCTAACGCATTTGGGATGACAAGGTCACCTTTAAAGGGGTACTGACACAAAATTTCGCGGCCGAGACAGCCTGCGGGTTCGATTCCCGTGAACATGTGTACATCATCTGCTAAATATCAACAGTGAATATAGCTTGGAAGGTATTTTAAATTAATTTTGAAGTTTGCGTGAGCGATCGACTCCCTCGCGCTCCTGACACCATCAGAGGTGACCCTCGGTGACCCCCCCTACTTCCCTCACGTGACCACGCTGCAACAAGTTGTGATGACGTCATAGCAGCCATTTTCTTTTTCCGCGTTTGTTCCAGCGGTCTATACTTCTTGGCGGCTGGTCGCGAGTCCGTGGCCGCGGTGCATGCGTTGAAAGTTTTGTGTTTGGCGACACTGCTGCCCCGTTTCCTATTCGAAAGGACTTCTTGATGCAGACCATGCGGAAGTGCGTCACAGTTCTGTGTGCTGACGTGATCGAGAGCTGCGCACGCTAGGTGGTGATAGTTGCACCCGGCGGCTTGTCGTTTTTCGAGCTCTCTCAAACCGAAACTGAAACTGGTCGGTAATGAGGAGCCTGTAATTAAATATCTGTCGCGCGCTGCAGCAAACGAGGTGCCGTGTTATGACTAACAGGATCCCAGCAACACATTGCAGCAAAAAAACGCGAGGCCAAAGTTTTTGTGTCAGTACCCCTTTAACAAAGATAGGTCTATCGCAACGTCAGCTAGCCCGTCTAAGGCACCCTATTCTTATTTATGCAACATTTATTCCATAATCTGCATCCATATGTTGTTTCCCATCTATATTTTAAATATTGAATTAAACGCTGTTCGCAGCAAGTGTGCAGCACCTGCAACATTAATTTGGCTGCTGGATGATTTCAAATCTTTAGGCTTGGACGTAATACTGAATGTCCTGTGCTGACACAATGTCATATGACAGCAGCATTATTCCTATCGGGACTTGTTGATTAGATTTTTCCATGAATTAAAAAAAAAAATGCATAATTTCTTCCTAGAGACCTCGAAGAAGCCTTGGAGATGGGCATGGATTGGTCCTTAAGAGAAGGTCAGTGCGCATTGTTTCTCTGTGGCTTTGTGGCCCTGGTTCTTTCATTCTTTGCTTGGGAATTTTTGTCCTCATAGGCTTACTTGAGGACAGAACATAGCGAGTGTTCAGTAGGATACTGTAAAACGGGAGCTGCTGAAGACATAACTGCAACAAACCTCCTGTTCAGTCTGTATAGACTTTTTCACATGCGGCTCCCTGTGCTCCGCCATAATCCTTTCTGGGCTGTGCTAAATAGGCGTGACCTCCCAAAAGTGCACTGCCGAGGCTTTGATGTAAGCCTTTGTACTCCCCATGCCCCAGCCCAGTATGGCGATGTTTTTGCGCTGCTGTGAAAAGGTCTATAGTTTGTTTTGATCGACCACTTAAGTCTTAGTGCGTTGTCATACATTTGTCAGTTAGCGTGTACCGCTATTTTCCCTTCCGTCACCTTGCAGGCTTCCGCAGAACTCATTTGCAATACCTATACATGCCTGTTAAAGTGATACCGAACAAGAATAGGAAAAGAGAATTATGAAAACGCCAAACTCCACTCGAAAACACAAGTGTTCCTATAAACAGTTCATTTCACATGTATTTTTGAACACTTGGCTGTAGTAGTATTGGAGGATTGTGAGCACATGGCAGCTGCATGCTGGCGTGAGCTGTGACGTGAAATGTCCCCGTGGCGGATTCAGGCTGCACGTTTTCCTGTATTGCTACTTCCCTTTCTCTCCTTTACATCCCACTCTCCGCCTTCCACAAAGGTGCTGGGATGTATGTACCCCACCCTTTTGGGGGGCATTACCCCACCCGGGAGCATTGTTCGCTGCTGGTGCCCGTCGTAGTGGTTCTAGGAACTGCAGTGGGTTGAGAGATGCTGGCAACAGGGGGCTCGGTTGGCATGCCTGTTTCCGGGGACGTTAAATGTCACCTCTTCTAGTTTACTGTGCAGCGGCTAGATACGGCAGTTTGCCAAAAAAGTGTCAAATTCAATATTTTCCCCTAGTTTCTGTCTGAAATGAAGGATGTGTTTACCAATTTCGGCACCCAATTTTTCCATCCGGCTGAAAACCTCAGGCGGCAAAAATTTTGTTCAGTATCGCCTTAACCTTTTCAGGGTCGAATTTTTTCGCGAAATGCGTGCCAAAAATGTGTAATTTTTTTTATTGCTGAAATAAATTCTTCAGACCATTCTATTTAAGAAAAAAATTGTCCAAAATTTTTTTTCGTGACCGTAATGTGACAAAAAATTCATTTTGTGTTGTTACATACACATGGTTTATTCATAGTAACATCAAGCAAAATCCTAAACAAAAACACTTCTCGATTTCTTATAAATAAAAATTATGCATTATAATAAACATAGCTCACAGGCATACAAAAATAAGCGCACCAGAGTACTTTTCCGGTAAAAAATGCTTTTCCTCTAACACTAAACACTCGGGGAAAAGTCACCTTTGATCCGATCCGGATCGGCTTACCGCGCACGCTTTCAAGATGTCGCCCCTTCATCATCGTCCGAGCCTGAACTCGTAAATAAATCCTCGCCTGACGAAAGGACATCCAATGAATCAGATTCGGCACTTGGGTAATAGTCCACATCGGAAGAATTGCCGCTCGTCTCCCTATAGCAGGGGTCTCAAACACGCGCCCGCGGGCCGCATGCGGCCCGCGAACCTCTCGCGTGCGGCCCGCGGCCCGCACACCGCTATGCTCGTCCCTGTTTTATTTATTTATTTATTTATTTTATTTACACAGTAATTACGTTCGTGAGCTGCACAGGCATGACATGGTCTAAAACATTGTTTTTTGTGAGGCACCCGATGTGGTCATGATGTGTTGAAGCGTAACCGTGAAACAAAAACAGTCTTTAAGAATCGGTGTCCAGATTTTACTTATTTTGGAGATCGGTATTGGCATGTTGTTGAATGGAATCCTGGCCCCAAAACTTCTTCAGAAATGACCCGTATGTGAGACATGGGAAAGGTTTTCTTTTCAGTGGCAGTGTTTGCTGACAATGTGTACAAAGTAACCCCCCCCCCCCCCTTCGCTTTTACATTCTTCCCTGACCCGGCCCTTGCGGGACTAAGTTCTGCGACTGCGGCCCGCTGCCTGAAATGAGTTTGAGACCCCTGCCCTATAGCACCAGAGCAACCGGCGAGCACTTCCGTAGCCTAGGCGAATAGCGTGACTGAGCGAACGGAAGAAAACTGTGGGGTTCTGCGCCCGTCCGGAAAACAAAACGAGTGAAAAAGCTATAATAATCCTTCGTCTTGTCGCCAACGAGACGGAGTTAGTTTTTCCGAGTTCCCGAAACAGGAAACTCAACCACGGCGGCGTCGTTTGTGCAATTTAGCGCCTCCCGAAACAGATGTAATCGCGCCCGAGGAGCCATAAACGAGAGAGTCACAAGCGCTCACCCCTTGAGAGATTAGAAACCAAACAGCCATCAGCTTTGCGGGCGCAAGAAGCGACAGCCAACGAAGGACGAAACCGAAACCAGCCGCACCACATACGCGCGTTCGGGTTTGCAAGCGAAAGCGCCGCGCCGCCTTGGAAAGCAAAAAAGCAACAGAGAGACATCGGCGCGTGAAAAAAATTTCACGTGTTCCGGAGCGTGGCAGCACATGTCAAGCAAGAGAAGTGATCGAAAAAGGCGCGCGTTTTAAACCAGCCGCACCGCGGGTGCGCTCAGATGCGCAAGCGATAGCCGGTGCCGTTTTGCGAAGCATAAAAAAAGCAACAACGGAGAGACACCGGCACATAAAAAAAATTTCACAGTTTTTCGAAGCATGGCAGCACATTCCAAGCGAGAAAAATGATAGAAAAAAGGCGCGTGTTTTATACCAGCCGGACCGCGAACGCGCTCAGGTGCGCAAGCGGTTCCCGGAGCGCCGCTTTGCGAAGCGAAACAGAAAAACATCGGAGAAACATCGGCGCATGAAAAAAATTCCACGTGTTCCTGAAGTGTGGCAGCACATACCGAGAGAGAGAAATGATCGAAACAAGCGCGCGTTTTAAAGATAAAGGCCGTGCCGTACATGTACGGTGAAAACCATTTGGGCACTGTTAGGTGCTGCCGTACATGTACGGCGAAAACCATCAAAGGGTTAAAGAACTGTACTTGGTCAAAAATAACCTGGAGTCTCTTACATGGTGTGTCTCATTGTCTTATATCCAGGTTGTGGTTTTGGCATGTAAAAACCCAGAATATTAGCTGGCAGTTGCTGCATTCACTGAACAGGCTATGCAGCAGTAAATCTGCTCTATGGTAGGGAGTAAGTAAGTGATAGCTTGTTTTTTCTAGGTTATGCCTGGGCTGAGGATAAGGAGCACTGTGAGGAGTATGGACGAATGCTGAATGCTGACCCTGCCAAGGTTTCTATGAAGGCAAAGAAACGGGGCCTACCTCAGGTATTCCTTGCATTTGTGGTCCGTTGAAGCCTGAAAAACTTTTAACGATTGGAAGTGGTTATTTACTACAGCAGACTCTCATTAAATAGAACCTGAAGGGACCAGAAAAACAGGTTCCACTTAAGAGGAGTTTCGTTTACTGAGAGATGAATAGGAGTGCAGAATGCAAGTATGACACCAATCATGCTAGAGTCGGTTGTTCCATTTTAGCAGCAGTTCTGTTTAACAGATTTACATTTACTGAGAGTCTACTGTATATTGGCTGTATTGTAACTAGACTTGTACGCAACTGATTACTTGTAATCTGTTGCACTTATTGGTAGTTTTGTGATAGACTTATAAATTTATTTACTCAATAACTCACTATATTTCAATTACTTTTTCCTGTAATGTGTTTCTTCATTTAGCTACTTAACGCGTCATAAGCGTCAAGTAGCAATCCCCAGGCAAGAACCCAGACTGTCCTGTGCAGTTTTCAAGTTAGCAGATTGATAGAGTAAACTGTGTTCTGTAGTTCTGTCGAAACAGAAATGATAATGAGGCATGCCGAAGTTTACGGGCCTAAGGCTTACATTTGATCACATGGTAGGGGTTCTAAACGTTCAGCTAAATCTATAGTCGAATACAGTCAACTGCCGATTTTTCGGACATGCTTGAAAATTCGGACGCTTTCGCGGCACCGTCACAAGCCCCAAGACGTCCATGTATAAGAACGTCTGAAATTTCGGACGCGGAAACTCTTCGGCGTCCGATTTTTCGGACTTTTTGCCCAAATTTCTGGTCGGAAACGGCATTATTTAAAGCCCCAACCTATGCCACGTCTATCGTCTCGCAGGTTTGAACCAGCGCTTTCGCGGAGTCGATCTGTTTGCGGCCGTAGCAGTGTCCGAAAGTCGGCTTTGCCGCAATGCTTAGGTGTTATGGGGTGAAGCAGATCAAAAATACGAAGGGGTTACTATTACGGCGCAGTGCGGCGATGTCTTTACGGATAAACACTGGGAATGCATGGAGGCGTGATGGCGGCAGGTGGCAAACTCGCCAGTACGACTTAATCGCTGATGATTCTTTATTATAAGCATCTTCAGCTAACTGCTCGGTAGTGCATGAGGTCCAGCGCAGTTGTAATCATACTGCACGCTTTTTAATGGGCGACAACCCGAACGCGCCGTTCGTGTTGCCTCTTTGTGCGAGACTGCTAAGTGATCCGCACAGACGCGTTGCTTTGAGGAACGAAAGCCGCATCGCCGCGCCCGTGTGCGGTCAGGAACTGAGTGGGCATAACGAACACCTTCACTGCAAACGCGTGCGTACACTACAGCTAGCAAGCGCCCCGGCCTTGACGAAGTCTGCGTAGTTGGTGACGTGCTGCACACAACTAGGAACGATCGGCTGCACACAGCGGTGATTTTCGTTCAGTAGCGCATCGTTTACGTGCGCACATGAATCGGGGAAAGTCGGACGATCCGCTCTTCCGCCACAGCCTTTGCGTTTCGCGTCATCGTTCCCAAACGCCCCATGCGAGAGAGCCGTAACTTAATCCGCGCTTTGCTGGTATCGGCACAATAGTTAACCGGGGTACGCGGCACGTACCGAATGTATACACAAGAGCCTGGGCGCTCACCAAAATGCCTGATAAGTGTGCTGGGAGCCACTGAAGCTATTTCGGGCATGGGGGGGCGATTTGACCACTTGAGCGGAATTAAAAAGCATGAATTCGTTTTTTCGGACTGCCCGACTTTTCGGACGATTTCGCGGTCCCTAGGGAGTCCGAAAAATCGGCAGTTGACTGTACAGCCTAAGGGGAGATGCTACTCGAAAAAGAAAAAAGTTTGATTTGTATCCTGGGGCAATGAAATTTTTGCTCTTTACATAGCTTTTTTTATGCTGATTTCAAGTATGTAACCAGTTGCTAATTGCTTACTTTAAGTTCGTAATAATTATACAAGTGATATTGAGTTTTAAAGGGGGTGATTGCACTCTTTATGTGTCAAGGAATGTCTGGGAAAAGCTTTGTCCAGATCTGGCCATCAGAAGTACAAAAAACGTGATGTCCAAACTGAAGAAGTTGCCTAAAATTGCATCTTGAGAAAAATGCATTTTTAAGGCTAAAAACGAAAGCTCATGTGTGTGGCAAGAATATGGCTTTTAAAATTACTTCTTTCATCATGAGAGCTTGGAATCATGGTTATTTTGAGCATGTGGCTTTGGTGAATTCCTGATGCGAAATGCAGTGGCAAGCAGCCAGGCGACATTTTCCAAAGGACTCTAGACAATGAGCTCTTTTTTAGCTTTTAATAACCACCTCGTGCTTTTTGAAAGTAACTTGAACCTATTCCCTGTTTAAATACAACCTTGATTTTTTTTTTTGTCATGAAAGTAGAAAAGGTAAACTTCACAAAACAAGTACTAAAAACAAAATATATGTAATTTTGGGAAAAAAGCTTAAGGGGGAGTAATATCTCCCCTTAAGAAGTCCGCAGAGGCCCCACCCAGACGATCGAAATGCGGTAGCTGATTGCCTCCGTGGCTAAAAAAATAGTCCTGCCAGAGTTGCCAGTTCAGCTTACCATAAGCGGATTTGGGCTTCTTTTTTTCGTTGAGTCGCTCGTAGAATTTTCCAGTCTCTTGTGGTGTTTCTTGGGGCTTATTGACATTTTTTCAGCAAATATACAGTTAAACCTGCCTATAACGAACCTTCATATAACGAATTCCTCAATATTACGATGTTTTTCTATTCCCCGCCGTTACTCATGTATTTGCGACCTCTATGTACCTAACAAAGTGGCAGCGGGAAACGCCCTTGATATAACGAATTTTCGCCACCGACAACCTCAAAATTTTGCCCCGGATTTTGTCATTTTGCCACAAGCACGCATCTTCCGCAGTTGCCTCGCCGCTGACGAAGCGCGAAGCGGCGGCGTTGCGCACGGCGCGCTTGCTGGGGGCGCTTCCCCGGCGACTGCGAGGCGGGCCGGCACCCCTCGAGCCGGCGCTTGCCGCCGTTCTTGCCGCCGCGGGCGAATGCGCGCGTGTGCCCTCCCCCCTCCCTTGAAACCAAAAAAAAAAAAAATACGAGTAGCGTTGGCAACGCCACTCTTCAATTGCTGCAGAAGTCTCTGAACTGCACTTTGTTAAAGTGAAACATGAAAAAAAAAAAAAAAAAAATCTTGCTCTGTGTCGGTACGCTTCAAGTTCGCGTCGCATATGTGGGGCCGCGCTGCATATGGAGAGCGCTTTTCCGAATTGTATTCCATGGTATACGTGTCATTTGCTCTTCGTTTTTAACGCCGTGCGTGCATGCATGGTTTCACTGCGCGGCGCGCGCATGGAGTGGCCCCCCAACGACGTTCAGCTTCGATATATATATATATATATATTTTTTTTTTTTTTCTTTTTTTAAAGCAGACAACTGTTTCGTCAATACCAAGATGTGAGATTAGGTGCTGATGGAAACTGTCTGAGACCGCGGTGACGATGGATCTTCGGAGGTCGACTCGTCACGCGCTTTCCAGTCTTGCACCGCGCCGCAGTTCGCTAGACCGTAGCCTTTGCGATTAGGCGATTAGCTCCGGCAACATGATGGCACGTTGAATGCAATGCAATGAATGCGAAAGCAACAAATTGTAATATTATATGAAGTAAGGCTGGCAACCTACTCTTTTGGATCCGGTATTGTGTAACCCTACAAAACGCTGGTGTAAGAAAATACGTCCGCTCCAAGCAGAAGTGCTCTTTCCACGCAGTCTCTTCACGTTGAGAGCGCAGCACGTGGAAAGGTATACGAGCCGTGCGCTGATGCTTGCCGAGATAGCGTGCGCGCCTGGAATTGCGTGGCGCGCCTTAAAATCAAAGTTCACTGTTGCTGCTCGAGTGACCCCCCTACCAGTCCGCGTCTTTTCGTGCTCGTTCAAGACGGGCGGGGTGTTTCCTCTTTTGCTTGAGCATTCGACGGCAGGTCTAATACGCGGGGAGATGTTATCGCGTGTGGCCTCCGGGCGATAGAGATGGGCTGGCTCGTTTGGTCTCTTCTTCAGCAGCACTCGTCGCCCCTATTCGCGCGCTTTTACCCGCACGTAGAAGTTACGATGCAGGGGGCATGATATCAATTTGGACTTTATACGAAACATGGCGGCGATGGCAAAAACCCGTCCAGAGTGTCTATATAATTGCTATCGCAATAATAACGCAGTTTTTTACTGCTTAATAAGTGTTTTGGGTGAGCCCTGCCTTCAGTTACCCCTTTCTTTTGATTTGTGCGTTTCCTTTTCGAATTTTCATGCTGAAACTGCATAGAACGAAAACCTGTTTGTAACGAATTTTTTCGGGAATTTGTCAATTTCGTTATATCCAGGTTTAACTGTAGTTATTTTAGGGATCACACATTCACCAACAGCGCATTTGTCGATGACTTTGAGTAGCTGAGTGCTGAAGTCAAGCATACGTTGGGGGAATCAACGTTAACCATGCACTGGCAAACGTGCATTCACCCGAAGAGAATGTTAGAAAGTAGGTAGTATGTGCTTTCGTTCATAATTGCACATATTTTCACTGTACACTTAATTAGTGATCTTTTTTTTTCAACTTCACGTCATGTTTGAGTGACATTTTTAATTATAATGAAAAATATTTTCAAGACTGAAGAAGTTCGTAGGCTTGTGTGCATCCGCCTTTGAGAAGGAAATGCCGCAAACTTCTAAAGTTGTACTGACTATAAGTGCATGGGTATTCTTGTATTTACCTCATAATTATGCAATTGCTTCGACTGGGAACCATACCTGCACCTTCGTGCTTGGCAGTACAGTGCCATGGATGCTGAGCCACAGGGGGTGTGCTTTGTAGGTTAACTTCATTTTTTGTTTATGTGTTTTCCTGTTTCATTCGCTTAGATGCTAGGGATCGATCTACTAGATTTTGAACCGACCCGATATAGAATTCCATTTTTTACGGTACATATTCTTGCTTGTTCGGGAACGCTTTATAGTGTGCGTGTCTGTGGCAGAGAGGGGGCGGCTTACGTTTTTTGTTTTTGTTACGGAAATGGTTTCATGACAGTTCTCTTGGCATATCATTTGCTGCTGAATGATTTGAAATGTTGTTGGGCTTGGACGCAATACAGACAAAGCTCTGCTGACAACCCTTCGTATGACAGCAGCGTGTGCCATTGGACTGTCATGTTGCCTTGATTTGCTCACTCGTGTTTCATTTCTTTCTGTTTTTGTAGCGTTCAGTATTAGTTGCATAAACCTGGAAGAGGATGCAAATATGGGATTTTCAATTAGCTTATGTTTATCTGTGCTGATTAGGCACAAGAGACCCCTGATCACGCAAAGGAAATACGGTAGTCTCAATAATTCAAGCTCAATGTGACCTCAGGATTTTGTTTGAATTACAGTCAAATCCTACTACAATGAAATTGATGGGATGTGCGAAAAAGTTCATTGTCGCAGAATTTCGTTGCAGCGAAATTTTATTATAGACCACAAAATTCGGTAAGACCTGATGATTATGACTCGTCCTTGGTCCCAGCAAGTTCTTGCGTTAAACTCTCACTAACGCAGAGACGTCTTTGGTTGCACACCGAGTGAAATTATTTCCTCGCATATGACACGCACAAAATATACAGAAAATTTGGAGCTAAACAACAGGGGGCTAGTTTCGTAAATATTGGTGCGCAAGTTGGCTTCACGGCACGCCTTTGTGGTAATGCAAAGAAGGCAGCTTTGCAATTATGCGTGGGTACTCTTTTTTTTTTTTTTTTTTTTCTGCGATTCGTAGTTGGGGGGTGCTGGTTATATGCCGGGGAGGGTTATACACCAGAAAATACGATATTCAGACTACCCTTAGAACGTGCCCAGCGCGCAGCGCCATGAACAAGCGTGTCGAAGCTTCGCTAGAGGCCAACTGAAAACCAATTGCTGAAGCTCCGCACTACCATAAGTGAACGACTGGAAAGCTGTACCATGACTTCAAGGTGTCTTTGAGAGGCATTTGGCTGGCATTAAACAGGCATTCAGCTTGCGATTAACTAAGTCCAGGTCGTTTTTTTTTCTATCTTGGTGGGCATGCGAGTGTTGGTGTGCACGGTCTGGCTAGTTTGGCCGTTTTGTAGGCAGACAATCGGCTTTATTTGTGACTGTTAGGGACACAAAAATACAAATGTTCGGCTTCAAGCAATGAAGGCAGCAGATATTTCTAAGCATGGACACGCAAAAAGTCTGAATTAACCGGATTTAAAATACATTGAAAACATAACGGGCCAACAAAAAATTTGAGATTTGTTTGAATTACCGAAAAATTGCATGATCAAGAGTCTACTGTATGTAGAAGGACAAAAAATGGAGTGTACACACCACACATGGAATTTACTGACACAAGACAGGAGTGATTGTAGATTGGGGAGGCCTTCGTTCTATTAACATGAAGTGATAGGCTAGGATAGGACTATGCTGTGCAGTGACGACAGTTCACACTGTGTTTCCATCAGCTTTTGCAATATATGTGCAAGAATATCGGCTCTCCCAACCAGTTGATGGATTTCTTAAAACAAGCCTAAGTAAGCAATGGGACATGTCTAAAAGAGTCCCATAGTGAACAAGTGTTCGGTTTATAAAAGGCCAGCTTGTTAAAATTTGAGATGTCTATAGCATGCTTAAAAATATATGCCCATGTTTTTATAAATTCCTGCGACAGTTTCTTTGCACAAGGAGTGGTAGCCCTTAGAATCCTCTTTGTTTGTTACAAGATGTATCGTGCCATTGTGTTGGAGCTAAAAAAAAAAAAAGAATTTCGAGTTGGATTATGAATTAACTGCAGTTTCCGAGTCGTTCACAGTTGCTTTTTTTTTTTTTTTTTTTTTTTTTTTTGCAAAACCTGGTTTGCATTGTTTCTTATGCTTCAGGTTATGAATTAATTTAGCAATGAGAAGCTTGGTACTAGTCCAAGTTTGGTGGTGGCCTCAAGTTCAACTTCTGAATCAGGATAGATTTGCTTTAAGTTCACTTCTTGAAAATGTTGGCTACCTTTGTTCTGTTTTGCTGCACTTGGGTGTGTGAGTTCCCTGACAATTGAACTCACAAATTTTTTTTGGTCCCTTTTCTCCCGTCCACTTGGTTCTTAGCTGGGTACCTTGGGCGCTGGCAATCACTATGCCGAGATTCAAGTGGTGGAAGAGATTTATGACAAGAACAATGCAGCCAAGATGGGAATCGGCGTTGCGGTCAAGTATGTGTCATGATCCATAGTGGCAGTCGAGGCTTTGGACATCAAGTGGCTACAGGTGAGTGGTTTGTTTTGCTTACTGGCGCACCATTCTGCATTCAATGTAGAAATTGAAGCGGAGGACATTTGAGATAACCAGCATGGAGTTAATGGCCAAGACAGTGTCAATCAAGAAACACTAAGGCAAGCTGTTAAATGAAGTTAGTTTAGTACTTATCTTTAATTAACAATATAGCAAGCAAAGCATGCTATACTCAGTTTCATACATCAGGTTCAATGCTGTGGAAGGTATGCAAGAAGTTCAGTCAGCAAAATGGGCAGGCCTGGGGCGCAATCCTTGCGGTGTCCACTTAGTGGACATTACTTCGGCCTCCACTGATTGGCTGGAGCTCGGCGAGCAGCGCGCCGCCTCTTTCCGGCCTTTCTTCTGCACCGTCATTTTGACGTCACGCAGGTTTCACAACTCTTGACACAAATGAGAAAGACTGTATGCATTTCACCGCAACAATTGCTGCCCCCAGAGATCCGCTTTCGGATGCACATCTCAGAGGCTGTGCATGAACTCTAATCACGTTAGCCCTTGAATTAGGTTTAACGCGGCTGCCCGCCTGACGCACCTGCAAGGTCGGTACGCATTCCTTGCATCGTTCTTCAAACATCTCAACACGTTCATACGCAAGTTCATACTTGTCAAGTTTGTTCAAGAGTCCTTTTACTGTACATTTCGTCCACTTTCTTTCTCTTTACGCTGGGAATGTGCTGGTGGGTTCGGTGCGTCGACGTGGTTAAGAGCGCCATGAGTTCACGGCTTGCTGCTTTTTCGAGTAACTGAACGCGCTCCGCCGAAGTGGACACTGCGAGAATAGCTCCCCTGCCTGTCTCACGCTCGGATTTCGTTGTTGTGAACTGGGCCTTGGTGAATGGCTCCAACATGGTGCCATCGGAACTAATCGCAGAGGCCACAATACAAAAAGAACCAGACACTAAGGGATCCAGAGCAAGCTATTCACAACCGTATAAATAAAAACGTTTGTCTATTTCTAAGGCAAAAAGCATCTTCATTTATTACTGAGTCTAAAAACAAAAAAGCGGATCACATTACGGGTGGTAATATCACTATTTCTTGGTGCGAACAGATTGACTGCAAGAAGCCTCGCTGTCTTCTATAGCATTGCACCTGATGTATAAAATGGAGTATAGGTTCTAGCTTGTGAGCAGGAAGGTTTTGGCTGCTGGATGATTTGAACAACTGTTGGGCTTGGACGTAATACTGATAAATACATGTTGACAACCCATCGGATGACAGCAGCTGAGCCTGTTGATACGTAATTTGTTTTTGTTGTTCATCAAATCTGAACATGCACCGAGACATAGGTACTATTCTCCATCTCTGTCCATTGTGTGGGCAGACGCATTGGTGGCCATGGAGAAGGCCATGAAGCGGGACAAAATTGATGTCAACGACCGGCAGCTGGCTTGTGCCCTTATCCGCTCCACTGAGGGACAGGACTACCTGAAGTCGATGGCAGCTGCAGCTAACTTTGCCTGGGTCAATCGCAGCAGCATGACTTTCCTGAGCCGTCAGGTGATCTTTCTTTTATTTTATTTTTTTCTTTCACACCTAATACAGTCTACTCTCGTTACAACGGACCATGATAATCCAGCAAAATGAGTCCGTTTTATCCGAAGTCTGTAATATCCAAACTTCGCGGGGGCGGGGGGCGGGGGGGGGGGGTCATCATGTAACGATCGTTTCGATTTCGCTGTCAGTAGTATGGGGCACGCTAGTTCTGCTGATACATGCGGAACGTATTCGACAGCATGGTTACGAAAAGTTCAATCACCAGCAGCGGTTATTAAAAAAACTGCAGCGCAAGTTCTTATTAATGAGCGATTGCCATTACGGTAAGTACAGGGGCGCTATGTGGCCCCTGCACAGCAGCAAAGCTTAGCCCGATAATAGGGGCGTTTCCAGCAGGCTTTTTAAGCCACTTCTGTTGATCGGCTTGGAATAAATTCCTTCTTATTTGTGCGGATGGGAAGGCATATTTAAATGGGGCCGCCTATTGACCACAGGGAGCTGTTGCTCCCGCGCAGCCTCCATGGCTCGCTGGACAGTCCCAAGTTGGTCTGAGAGTTCTGAACTGAACAGCACCAAGGCACCTCTCACATTAATATATTAATTTAACAGTGAAACTCACCTGCTTGGCGCATGAGAACGTCTTACTTTCAAAACTTTGGTTGCGATGCCTAACAACATTACTGCAATGAGTGATGAACGTCCGACGCAAACCACAAACAAAAACATTTTATTTATGCTTCACTCGAAAAGAAGTTTGTGATATCAGATTGGCGGGCACCCTTGAGCGATGATGCAGTCACTTGGGACCGCATTTCAGTCAGCTGCAACACTTGAACCATTCGTGTGACTAGCGTGACCAACGCGCTCTCAGACTGGCTTGGCTTGGCCAGAAGCACCAGTGTTGCCAGCCATAATTTAAAATTACCGCGGCTTTAGTGCATACAGAGCGGCGTGGTCAAGTCTGTTGTCAGCCCGCGTCAATGCGGCAAAAGTACGCTATATGTGCCCAATTTCGACAAAAGATGTCGCTGATTTCGTCCACTGTAGCCGATAGTCCGTTGTATCGCGGTCCGTTAAAAGCGACCTTCGCTCCATTAGTTTAATACACAGACCAAACTTAGGCTGAATAATGGTCCGTTGTAACCGAAGATCTATTGTATGCAGGTCCGTTATAATGAGCGTAGACTGTACTGCGACAAACAGTTTGGAATAAGCCAGAATATTGATGTTGGTGCTACTCAACGGCTAATGTGCCTCTCCGCAAATCACATGGTGCAACTCTGATTCCGAACAACTATAGATGCTTCTCATAGGAACAGATGAATGCATGCCCATTGGCATGCATTCATCATCAATGTTATTTGTTGTAGGAGTTCGTGGCGGTCATGCAAGCAAGGTGCAGGTGTGCTGCATGTACTTAGTTCTTTTACGCCTCCTACTGTCGGTGCCAACAGAATCGCTCACATTGATTACAGTTCTGTGGGTGACGCCATTCTCACCTCTGCAGTTCTGTTCATTAACTAGATCAAGGCCGAGCATGCCAATGCGCGCATTAGTGATGAAGTTTAGGAGAAGGTGGAGCAAGGGCCACCTTCTTGGACAATCGCTTTTTGTGGTAATTTCAGTTTATGAGGCGTTCTGCCGTCTGCTACGAGCCACGGTGGTTCGACGCTACGTTGACATTGCTACGCCATCGCTCAGATGCCGGTGCAACTGGCCAAAATCTCGCACACATATCGCCAAATGTATCACTTGCCAGGTGACAGCCATGGCAGCACTAGATTTATTAAGGAGACATAAGACTGCAGATGCTTGAAAAGTTTTTTGTGCTGATCGGGCATGAATAAACATCCCAGGCAATGTTGCTTGGTGTTTTCTTTAAGCGTAAGCATTGAAATAAAATTCTTTGCAGCTCACCACTACTCAATTTGTTTTCATTTTGCCTGTTTCTCAGATCTCGCATTTCCCTGCTACTATTATGTTTATTTCTTATGGTTCCTTCAAAAATGTATCAGCGGGGTTCTGCTGTAGTAGAGATTTGTTGAGAAAAAAATGCCTCCTACAGAGAATAGTTCACAACTATCATAAAAACCGGATCATAGGCTGACCCCCTACTTGGACGTACTGAAAATCAAAAAAGAAAAGAGTACATGAAAAGGCCAAAGCATCAAAGGGCGCTCCTACTATGAAACAAATGCGATCTTGAATGCTGCGCAATGACAGTGCCATTTATATTTACATGTGCATTTACACGCTGGTTCCACATGCCAGAAGGCACAAAAAGGGCAGAAGTGTTACCTTTGTTTGAACATTAGATAAACATTACGTGGGAGGTGGTGCACTTTGCTTATCCTTGCTCATTCCTGTACTTGCACCCACAGGCATTTGCCAAAGCATACAACACAACCCCGGATGACCTGGACATGCACGTGATCTATGACGTGTCGCACAACATTGCCAAGGTGGAGCAGCATGTGGTGGATGGCAAGATGCGCACGCTGCTTGTGCACCGCAAAGGCTCCACACGAGCCTTTCCACCTCATCATCCTCTGATCCCTGTTGACTACCAGGTGAGGAGATAGTACAGTAAAATCTCGATAACTTGGCACTTGTTAATTTGGAAAATTGGATAATTCGGAGATGTTCTCTGGTTCTGGACAGCATATACATTGCCCAGTGGCATCAAACTCGTTAATTTGGCTGTAGTATTTGACCGCAGTTTGGTTAATTCGGACGATCTTTGGAGTTTGCCAAGCACAAAGAGCGGCAAAAGCAGCGAGAACGGCATTCGGGGGACAGCCGAAATGGCCGCGGGCTTTCGCAACGATGTGGTCGTCATCCACAATCACGTTGGTATGGAATGAGGTATGGGTTCAGAGCACTTTTCGGCTTAAGACAAGGGGTCTTGAGCCGGGTTCTCATTGTGTACGAAGCACAAATGGTTAAAATTGCAGTTTTTGCACTGCACTTATGCAAAATAATTACTGTATTTACATATTTCTTAAAGGGGCACTGCAACACTTTTTGAGCATGCTCAGAAAACGCTGCCGATCGGTAGTCCAGGCTCTTGAGAACACGCGAGCCAAATATTATAGCGCAGCACGCGGCGTGGAATTCACAATAAATTCTCAAAGTCAGCCAGAAATTGCTTTCTCTTCTCTCTACAAATGACGTTGCATACCCAAAAATCACTCGTCACCGACGAGAGATTTTTTTTGTATCAGCCATTGGCTGATTTGAGCATGGCGCACTCGGTAGTTACAGAGGCCGCCGCGAGAGGCCGCGACTTGTCCACGCGTGCGCGCGCAATTGCAATGAAAATTCGCATATTCGAACAAAAAAAGAAAGAGAAAAAGCGCTCAAGATCACGAGGCGCGCGTGACGTATTTTCTTTCCCCGTGCCATCCCTCCCTGCTTAGCTTCCAGCGCTTTCGACGGGACGAGAGAAGAGAGAAGGCAATTGCAGCGTGCGAGAAATCTTTGTAACTCCACTCGTACTGGACGGATTCCAAAAATGTTTGCGGCAATGAATTCGTGAGGCAATAAGCTCCTTTAGTGAATCCATTACATGGCTACTTGGAAAAGTGTTGCAGGGCCCCTTTAAGAAAATGAAAGTGTATTGATGGAACAGACTTTTTTGTTTTCTCGGTACTTTTGATAATTCGGCATTTGGTTAATTTGGACAGTTTTTGTGTTCCTGTGAAATCCGAATTAACAAGCTTTTACTGTAGAGAACTGTTTTTGTAGTAATTCAAGCAGAAGCGAGTCAGTACCGACTAGAATGTGTTGTTGCACTTCTTGATCAACCCACATTTGTAACGGTGGGTATGTTTTTTGAGAATGATTCGATAGAAATTCTTGAAGCTTTCTATTTGTCAAAGAGAAATTCTGGAAGCTTTGCATATTGTTCAATGGGGGGGAAAGGAGAGAACGTCGACAGAGAAGGTGAAAAGCTTGACCTTGACTCATCATTGTAGGTAGCACGAAACTTTACTAAGGACAGATACAAGGAGGACAAGCCGCAAGTGCTTGTGGCCTGTCCTTGTATTTGTTCATAGCAGAGATTTGCGCTACCTGCAATGATAGTGTTACCAGCTATCCAAATCAAATTGTCTATTGATCTTGACAGCTGTGCAAGTGTGCAGTCTCCATTCCTGACTGCTTAACTCCTAATATAGGCATGGCCATATGCGATTATTTTATAGGAGAGTCTTGTCTACGAAGCATGTGCTGTAGCGTTGCCGCATTAATGAAGAGTAGACCTACTGTTGAAATGTTGGCTCCAGGAACACTTCTTTTTTTTTTCTTCTTTTTTTTTTTTTTTACGAATTCGAGTCACTTCCAGCCACCATCTTAAGGGGGGTCGAGGGTCTTAAAATAGCAAAAAATTCTAAAAAGTCTTGACTTTCGGAAATCAATATTTGAGGTATTTATAGTCAAAATTACACTCTGGAAAAATGTTATGTTATGGCAAAATACCCATTCTTATTCTTAAAGCCATAATATATTAAATTACAAATGCTTTTATAGCTTGAAATGCAATTTTCCTGGTTTTGTTATTTTTATGAAGTGAATCTGCCTTACGTAAGTTTTGAGGAAGTTTCTGTCAACATATTTAAACAAACTTGGTATCACTCTTTTCCGCAGCACTTGAACTACAGGCTAAAGCTTTTCTTTTTTTCACAACCTTGATGGAAATGTAATTATTAGATAAATACCAGCTAATTACTGGACGCTCATTTTTACCTTCCAAGTTTGAAAATTTTTTTCTGATCAAAGAAATAGCTGTTTTAACATCTAGTTTGCTTTAGCCTGTGAGGTGGACCTTTTAGAAGAACCATGTAGTTTTGAAAACTAACATTTTATATTGCAAGTTACCATAATGACCCCTAAGAAATTACCTAATTACAATGGGAAAATTTGTCATTTCTTCCTTTCTAAATGAGATATTTGAAATCTGTTTGCAGGTTTGAAATCTCCATTCAATGATACACATGCATGGTAATATTCATTCAGATAGGATAATAAATAAAAAAACTTTTTTTTAAGACCCTCATCCCCCCCTTAACCTGAACTTGTTTGGACAATTAAGTGCTACGACATACCTGCTGTTCGGTATGTTCAGGATGTTTATTAGTTGCAAGACCAATGTGCTACATTTGACCTTGTTTACGCCTTCCTCGCGCTTTCATATTCTTTTTGCTGACATCCCTCTACTCGAAAGCACTACCTTGAGCACGACTCTGTGGTGTGGTTTCTCATATGCCAATCCACGCAAGGCCTTCACATTGTTGTAGTCATAGGAGGTGTGTGCGCCGCGCTTCTTCATTGGGCGAGGGAAAGGGAGTGGGGGGGGGGGTGGGGGGGGGGGGCAAAAGGTTTATTACAGCCGTGCCCCTCCTCTGTCTCTCTCCTTCCCAACATTGACGGGGCATGTCCCACTGATTAAAGGTGTGGGACACGCTTGGCACCCACCTCCCCCCCCTTGTCCACACGCCTATAGTTGTAGTCTCACATGTGTTATACTAGCCTCTTTGAATTGCTTCCTCACTTTCGGTGGTGGTTTTCCCATTTCTCTTCAACACAGTTGAGTGGTCAACCGGTGCTGATTGGTGGCACAATGGGCACCTGCAGCTACGTCCTGACGGGCACCGAGCAGGGCATGGGCGAGACGTTCGGCACCACCTGTCACGGTGCCGGCCGTGCACTTTCTCGGGCCAAGTCGCGTCGAAACCTCGACTACCAGGACGTACTGGACAAGCTGAACGAGATGGGCATCTCTATTCGTGTGGCCTCACCGAAGCTGGTCATGGAGGAGGCTCCAGAGTCGTACAAGAACGTGACGGACGTCGTAAACACGTGCCACGAGGCTGGTATCAGTCGAAAGTGCATCAAACTCAGGCCCATTGCTGTCATCAAGGGCTGATTGAGATTTTTTTTTGTGTTCGGTGATTGGAAGGTGCGAATGAGGCACATTTCCAAACTTCAGTGTTCAGGACTGACAGGAGAGCATGGTTTTCTCTGTGGGGTTTGTTACAAGAACAAGCGTGTTTGTGCGTGTTTGTATATGTGTGTGCTATGGTGATGTGTGAAGCATTCAGTGCCTTTGCACTAGCCTAGTGGCACCTAGGGCGAGAATGAAATCTGGTGCGCTATTGTTTCACTGTCTTTTCCTGTATATTTTTTCCCTTCTGGTTCAAGCTACTGTGGACAGCTATTTAACAACTGGTACCAAGCTTCAAATGAAATGCAGCTAATAAAATAAGTTAATAAGCATGTACCGTATATACTCGCGTAATGAACCCACCTTTTTTTTCAGAAAAGTTGATGCCAATTTGGGGGGGAGGGTTCATTACGCGGGAAAAAAAAATCGCGGGAGTTATAAGAGCAGGAATTTTGCGTGAAATTATTAAGAAACTCGCTGTGAAACCGCTGCCGGCCTTGAAGTCAGTGGCAGGAATGATTTGACTGCGGAGCCTCTTAACATATTCGAGAACTTCGCTCTCCACAACGAGAAACTTTCCTTGTTTTGACCCGCGAAATGCGCGACGATCCTCATTTTGTAGCCCGAAGCTCTTCCTCTTGCTTTATCCAGTAACGAACGCACACGGATCGACGCTGAAATGTCGTCCAGTCGTTCCGTTCTCATGCTCCAGCGCATGTTTCACCAACTTTTAAGTTTAAAGCCGGCCATGCAGCTAGCGTACCGGCCCAGCGTGCCGTACGCAGCAGGCGTTCCAACGAAGTTCACCCAGGTTCACCGCGAGAACTCGACAACTAGGGCGCCTCGATGGCAGCGTTACTTCGTACGCTTTACGTACTTACGCCACTTACGCTGGCATAGAGGCGCCCTACCGACAACCAACACGCAGTGTCGGATGGCGGCGCAAGCCCGTTTACGTTTACGGGTGCATGTCGCGCCGTCGGCACGGTTGCGTGGGTTGCGCTTTGTGTTATGCTTTGTTTTTATGCCGCTGTGCTTTCGTGGCGCTATCAGCAAGCAGGTTTCTTCTGCGTTCGACAGATGGCGCTCCAACGCAAAAGGCGCGACTTTTAAATTTTGATCCACGTCGTTCGCGTCGCGCTTCACAACTGTTTAGCATGGTTGTTAAAATATGTGTGAACTTTTATTGCGTCGTTGTTTTGTGATATAATGGCGTGATTTAACGTCGTTTCGATCGTCAACGGCACTGGCTATCATTCCGAAATAAAATGAACAGATGCATACCTTAAAAAATAGATTTTTATTTTTCAAGGACCAAAGTGGGGGGTGGGTTCATTATGCGAGTGGGTTCATTACGCGAGTATATACGGTACTTCTCTTCCTTCAACCTGTCATCACTTGCTGTTAAAAACCATGGAGGTTTTCAGAGAACAGAATCTGGAAAAAAAAATAATTGTAGTGCATGCTTCTCTGTGCACTCTTCACAAGTCTCCTTGGCAGTGCATGTATGAATAAATTTGAACCTTTTTGTAATATTAATGCTGCAAAAACTATCGTATTTGGCTGTTCACGCTTAACACTACAATGTTTTAAAACAAGCAAACTGGATACTGACAAAACGACAGTTAACATTTACACTGTGTGCGTTTGTGTATTATGTTTTTTATCTGCGTCTTTGTTTTTGTTTTTTTTAAACATAATTTATATCTGTTGCCGCGTCTACACGATCTTGCCGGTGTTGCACACAACCAGAAAAGAATAATTTTGCAGAGTGTTAAAGAGGGCAGCAATGCCTGCTTGCTTTAAGAAGTGTTTCTGTTAATCTGCATGCTTTCTACAGTGTATGTTTATGTGTGCCTGTCTTATTTTCTTGGAGAAGCGAGTTGGTACAACCAACTTCGAAATGTATTTATTTGATGTGTGTGCTTGTTAGTACTGGGCAAGTAGGTATGCAAGTGACACCCAAGCAGCTGGCTGCTGTTTGCTACTGCTGTGAGCAATAAAGCGATTCTCAAGCATGGCAGATATTGTGTGCTTCATCCACATTTCTTTTGAAGTACATAAAAGCATGCAAAGTGAGGTTCTCTCCACAGGCTTTCAAAATTTGGGTCTCACTCAATCTTGGATGCAGTTTACAAATAGTTGGCGGGTGCATTCTTTCAAATTCTATGCAGTTGAACCCCTTTACAAGGGGCACTGATAAAAGAGACAATTGTGTATATCAACGCCTGTGTGCGAACTTGGAAATAGTGCTTGGTCAGAAAATGAGAATATGGTATCCTGCTTATAACAGGACCTCTCATGTAATGGACAAGAACTGCTCCCTCATACATGTCTCTTATACCCCTGTCACTCAGGGCAACTTAAATTCACTTTGAGGGAGTACACTTCGCCGCTAGTGTCATTTCGCACGCTGTCTCACGGGAACATTTAGCGACACTCGCTCCAAAGACCACTTGCTGGTGAGTGTGTACGCCAAACTAGCTTCACTGCTGTGGAGTGTGTAGCCTCAGTAGTAGTGGCTCAAGAATAAATAAGTTATTATCGGAATCTTAGTCCGTAGTATTTTTACACTAACGTTTGCAAGGAGGAGGAGAGTGTGTGTGAGGATGCTTCTAGATATGTACAACCAAAGTAATAAGGCTGCCGCTGCTGTGACCTGTCATCTCTAATCTCTGAGGCCATCACTGTTGATGTGAAACGATAATACATTCGCTTGCAATTTCTCCTCCACTTCCCCTTCCCCTCCTGCGCTGGTCTGCGAGTCGCATTAAGCACTGGCTGACCATACAGTGCAAGCCTCGGGAATGTGCACCGTGAGCATTGTGTTCATGCAAAATGAAGTGCTGGACGTGCAAAGGCCTGTTTCATTTTTTGCAGAAGAAATCGTGCCTGTCACACTGCCTTACACCAGTTGTAAGGCTAAGCCTAAGTGCTCGCGCAGCACACAGCTGGCAAGAGGCGATGCTTCTTGCACATGTCAAAGTGCTCGTAGTGCATTTTGATTGCAAAACCAACGTCGTGCAGTGGCAAATCGGTGTGCATAAGAACTGCACCACGTGTGCGCCGACTCGTTCACATGGTGCTGGAAACTGCTTCGGCCTTCCCTGGACCAGGCAACATTGCTGCTGATGTTGACATGGCATCTTTCGGCTTTGTAACTTTAATCTTAAACGTCTTGAATGGCCCCTCGAAAGGCATACCCCTCAACCACAGAGAAGTGTCTTTGGCATTACATGTGAACAATCAAAATTTTCTTGATATGTAAAATCCTTTATGTTAGCTTTACATTTTGTCCTATGGACGGCTTCACATTCTACTGCCACGAAATGTTTCAACAAAGCTTTCAGAGCCTCCTTTTATGCTTGTTTCATGCCATCAATAGAACACGTGCATACGGTCAAGGAGCACCTATAGATTCAAAACCAAGCCCTGCCAAGAAAATTTGCTTTGTACAGTCGCGGCCGCTGTTAGATGCAACACTCGAATGAGCACCTTTCTTATTGCTGGCCCCCTAACTGCAAGTGGATGGGGAAACATTGAACGTGCGCTTTACTAGTTTGTCGGAAAGAGTCTGAGCTGTCAACCACCAGTAGCCTTATGCAAATCTAAGCCCTTGTTTTTATGCAAGCAAATGAAATCTAGACATGCTCTGCGTGCAAGTGTTGCATCTAACAGTGGCCGCGACTGTACATTTATTTCTTCATAGTGATTCCTCCTACGCGACAGATGGAAGCACAATTTTCTATTTGAGTCCGCATAGAAATGTCTGTGTTTGAACTTTTGTCCCATTTTGGTCATAACTTGAGGTACCTACGTGGCACAGGAAGGGTTAACTTGGCGCCAGGGGTGTAGGCAGAAACTTTTTTAGGGGGTGTGGCACCTTGCTCTGAAGTGGGGGGCCAGGCAGGCAGATGTGGTCGAGCGTCATTTTGTGCTGTGTATGCCACGGCCTAAAGACATTTCGGAGGGGGGGGGGGAGGGGGCACGGGCCTGGTGTACCACCCCCTGGCTACGCCATTGCTTGGCGCTAAAGATGTATCAAAATGTCAGACCTTGCGACTTCTGCTTTGACACCACGACACCCAGCAAAATTCTACGATGTAGCAAGGAGGCAGAGTATGACTGCTGCTTATAAAAACAATTAGGGGTTTCTCAGCTTAACTGAGGCAGTAGCCAGTGCCTGACGATGTCATGACACTTGCTACCTTCTGAATGTTAAAAACAAAACTGGTTTTTAGAACTATCCGTTGGAAATTATTTAGGTTGCTGTAACAGTAGCCATTATCAGCGCTTTCTCCAAGGTTTAGAGCACTTTCTTCAATCAACAAAAAAGATGTGTCAGTACTTTAACTTGGGACATTATAACTTTCACACTTGAAAGTTGTAGTATGTTTCCCATAACAAACAATTAAGTTGCAATCAAGGCAAATGAGAATGCTGAGCACCTATTTATTTTTCTGCTCTCTCTACAACCTCCTTTTTTTAACCTTTGAATATCGCTTCTTTGTCCAAGTTGAACTTTTTCAGCACCCTGAAAAAAAAAAAAGGCAGACATACAACATTAACTAGTTTCAAGCGTGGTTGTTGTAGCAGTTGGTGAACTGTAGCAAAAAATTGCTTTGCCCTCTTTGTAAAGTTCACTCGCACAGCCAGGAGAGGTGCCACGTGTATAAAGAATAGTTTTAATGTTGAAACAAGGATAACTTTTATTTTAAGAAGCTGGAATTTGCAAAAAGTTATTGAATTAACTACCTGGAGAGTGTGCATCTTGCACTTATGCGCACCAGACATTAACGCGTTCCTTTAAAATGAGAACTTTTGAACTTGAACTCGCCAAACGGAAGACATCTTTTGCTTATATTTATTTATTCTTTACTAATGCCCAAGTGAGCAGGGGTAGCAGTTGCCAGAAAATGATGATGATCGCCTATTTTTATTTCAGTTGAAAGAATTGTAGATAAATTTTGCACTGCTAGCTCTAAACATTGCTTCATACTTAGATGCACTTACGAGTTGACACTACACGGGCTACACCAGTAATGTAGTCGTAGAAGGCTTGCTCCACAGGTTTTGCAATGCAGGTGTTATGAGGTGCAATGCTTCTTGCTTAACCAGTACAATATAAAATCCTCAAACCCAGTATTAAGGCAACGCTTGAGAGGTTGTGCGAGTTTTTCTACTGCGCGCCATGTTTTTCAAGGCTTTTTATTAAGGCTCTCACCTTAACGAAAAACTGCTTTAAATTTTTAAGTCATTCTGATTGACAACTGCACATGTTGCGTGGTCACGTGGCCAGCCGTGTTTACCTAGCCACCGGAACTGAACTGCTCCTGCCTAGCTCCGTGCTCTTTGAAACCGAAACTGCATCTGGGCACTGTAAAAACATCTCTAAATAAATAACCGTAGCGCATTCGCACAAACGAGGTTTCCAGCCATGATAAGTAGGTCATAAGCTACCTATTGCAACAACAAAAAAAAAAAACAGGGTGCAAAATTTTTGTGTCAGTGCTCCTTTACCTGTCCGTTGGTTTCATTAGTTATGTCTAACAAAACAAAAATGAGCCCTTCGAACAATTCCCTTCCTTTGCATTTGCTGACTTGAGTACGAATGGAAAATGAAAGCTTAACTGTCCACTGTTGTGATGATAACTGTGGCCATAGCTAACCTCTGCTTCCTGCGTTCTTTGGTGGCCTGGAACTGTTGTTCTGCTTGAAGCTGTTCGGCATTCTTGAGCTTCCTTCGGGGGATCGACTTGAACGCCTCATTCCAATTCCTGGTGGCCTTCATGTCGAGAAGTATGCGGGTGATGTGGTTCAGAGCGAGTGTCTTGGACGCCGACTGGCCCCAGCTGCATGCAACACGTAGTTTGTGAGCATTTTAGGCTTGTGCAAATATTCCAGCACTTCGAATGTTCGAAGGAATATTACAGTATTCAAATTCACTTCGATTCGAATTAAAAAATTATTGGAAATTTCAAAGTATTCCAAATGAACAAATAAGTGTACATTAGTCCGCATGTAGCCCCCCTGTAAAGGTGGTTTCACTGCAGTGGAAGCATGCTATACCGTCAATACACCTTTCCAAAAAAAAAAACCTGCACTGCCGCGAAGCCCCACTTCAAGGTTAATTGAACATATTACCCTCACATCGATTCTTCCTTTTTTAAGTTTAAAAGCTTGTTATATCGGCTTATATGCTCTAAGTACAGTAAATTTTAAAACGTAACATATTTTACAGGTTATCACTTGCATTCAACCGAAAGTCAAATCCTGCTACTATTCAAAGTTGCTTCCACTTCCTCTGAACCAAAAAGAATTACATCATTTGCACATGCGTTGTTCTAATTTTTAAAAAAATTGTGCAGGTTAGTTGGGTGATGACAAATATGCTCATTTTTCTTTATAATATGTGATATATGCTATTCGAATTTGATTTGAAATTATTTGAACCAAACCACGATTCTCTTCGAATTCGCTTCAAACCTAAAATTCACTATTCACACAAGCCGGAAGCATTTATATTGCACGAACAGTATGACGAGCTTACAAAGTCTGCACATAGCAGGCCTTAGCGTTTCTAAACACTTTTTTTTCGGTGATTTGGTAGACTATCAGACAGTTACGTTTTGCTTAACTTCAATTTGACAGATGTATATATAATGAATTACAGTAGATTCTCAGTAAACGGAAATCTCTGAAACGGAATTGCTGTTTAAATCGTACAACTGCCTCTCAGAAGATTGGTTTGATGCTTGAATTCTGTACCCCTGTTCATCTCTCAGTAAACGAAATTTCTGTTAAACAAAAAAGACATATTCCTGTTCCCTTTGGGTTTCGTTTAACAAGAGTCTACTGTATTGGATGTAATGAAGTCAAAAAAATTTTGAATTTTTGACCAGTATCGGCATGTATACTTAAAACAAATACAAAATACAGCATGTCCTTTTTTTCTTACTTCAAACAATTTTTGCCAATGCTTATAAAATTTATTTGAATTAAGACTCTACAAATGAATTATCTGTGCAGGTGTATGCCTTTTGCTAAAAACCTGACACAAATCGTTTACGAATATAACGCATTCATATTAACCAACTTCTTATTTACACGCTTCACAGCACATGTTTATATTAGGAGGAGGTTCTTGCGAGCAAGACACTACTGTGCCCACAATGTCTTGCTCATTGCTTACACTTGTCCTCTTTTTTTTTTTTGCCCAGTGTTAACCTCACTCAAAATTATATTAAAGGGTTGCAGAAAATTGCAACGAGAGCATTGTTCCATGTTGTATCAAAAAGGCATGAAGACCTAAATAACTAATGTCTAATTAGGCAGAAGTTTGGGAGAAGATGGATGTTTGTGTTTTGTCGTGCCTTATTTTAGTGGGCTTTTGTTAATGGTAATTAACTGGATTTTATTAAGCATTGGGGTGGAAGAATAGGCGTGGACACGTGGAGGTAGGAACGCAGAGTGTTCAGAGATGGGTAAGCGGCCTGCATATCGCAAAGCCGCTGCACCATCTAAAAAACAACACATCCCTTGTGTTGTTGTTTTTTTACACCAAGCGGGAAGAAAATGGGGCAGCATTTCGCTGAGTCATGGATGTCACAAGTTAGCAGCATCTAAAAATGATAATTTCATGGTAATCAGAATGACAGTTTCATGTGCACACTTTCATTCTCATAAAACTGACATTACTAGCTTCTGACCATTGTACACTACAAACATTTCATCTTTCAAGCTCTCTGAGCAGGCAAGTGGCTCAGACAATTCAAAGACAGCTGCCTCTGACCATATTTTTGAAAAGGTCCACATGGATATTATTTTCAAGCTTCACTGAAATTTTCACTTAACAAAGTAAAAGTAAATAAAGCTGCATATACAACACTTGGACTATTCTTTCAGATACACATAACAGCGGGACACTGCAGTGTTAATTAATACCACTTGTAGCTGGAACCGAGAGTGTTCGTAACCTTGTTATCAACAAATTTACTGGCTAGCACCCTAAACACTTAATTTCCAGCACAATGTTGCTGTGTGACGATGATGACCTACTCGGAATGATGTCTTTTTTTTATGTTTCGATTGTTTGTAGATGTGTTTTTAATAATTTCCAGACTGCATCTTCAAGTAACTTCCTGCCAGTTCCCAGGCAGAATGCAAGCAGGAAAGGCAGAGCATGAATTTCTTAAGACGGTATCAGAATATTGCACCCTTTACTGTAGTTCTGACGTGCTAAGATGGCTCACTAATTAGCTCATCAGTATTCTTTCAAGAGCAACGATGAGTGAATGTGCATACTTTCTCCCGAAGCTATTGAGAAGTGTACCTTGAGGCATTTTATCAGATCAATTTACATTACTCAGACTCCAGGAAGGCAAAGGTGTTGGCTAGGTGACAACGTCCTAAATTCATTAGCTCTCTCACCAACTTACCAATGGCCCCCCGTGTAGATTAGGCAAACCATGTTACAAGGCATAAAAGAAAGACTCACGGCAAGTACTCATCCAGAGGAAGTCTGGCAAAAGTGATTCCTTGTCTCTTCGCTCGAGCCAAGGAGTATGGCTGCTGCGTGCCGAGGTCAACCATGCCACCTGCACAAACCATAAAATGGGAATGTGCTTTATACACGCAGTTCAAGTTACAAGAAGCATCGTCTACCGGTCGAGGTGAGTAAGTTTGTCACGAGAAATAAGAATGCAAAGTACAGAAGCATGCGTCAGACTGCCTGAAACCTGACTTGGAGTATTATGCAGCGAAGGCAATCGAAAACAAAGTGAAAAGGGAATTGTTGATAGCACCAGCAAGCATTTTCTATCTAAGCACTCCATGCAAAATCTCTCAATTGTTGGTAGTTTTCAAACATACCACCAATCTGTAGTCAAGAACGTTGTGAATGCGTGAGCCAATTTCACTCTATGCAGCAGGGAATTCACAACCTCAAATCAAAGACGGGAAAAAAATTACTCACTGTCGCCTTGGGAAAACTATGCAGCAGATGGGAGCAAGTGGGTGCAACAGGTATTGAATGAGCTTATGAACGCTGCACCAGCAAAGAATATCGCTGTTCATGTGATCAACTCGACTTCTGCTTAACTCATTTAGAAATGTTAACAGCGCAAAGAACGTTTAGGAAGGGACGAGACAACAGAGGCAAAGAGCGCTGACTTCCAACTAGTTTTATTTCGATAAAAAGTGCATATATAGAAGGCAATGGAGAGGGTGCGAGACAAGAAAAGACGAGAAAGGATGGACACGTGCTCACATGATTGCCATGTCATCTGAAATACTTCGAGAATGCCACCACGTATGCCCTAAAACCCAGCCAAGTAATCAAATTCTTGATTTGAAAGCGCAATGGAAGGTGCGCTAACGCACATGGCACCCAGCTTATGTATCAATTCAGCTTCGATAACTTCTCGAGTTAACTGAACCCTATGCCTCGCCATTACTTTGCTCTGATTGAAACAGGGTGTACACCCACAGTCACGGCAATGAATGCCGATGTGACCCTGCACCGTGTTGAAGACGTTATTGTGGTGTTCGCGCAAGCGGTCATTTAGGCATCTGCCCGTTTGACCAATATAGCTTTTCCCACATGTCAGTGGGATTGAATAAACAACCCCCCACTGCGCAGGAGACGAAGCATGTCCTGTGGTTCACGGAACACGCAGGAACCCGTGAGGGCTGAGCGTTCACCATTTTGCACAACTTCTGAAGCTTTTCGGGAGCCGAGAAAGCCACCTGCAAGTTGGCGCGCGCTCCTATCTTCTTCAGCCTATGAGACACATTGTGCACGTATGGCAACACAACGAGGCGCTTATTGTTGGTGTTTGCACGCTCTTGGCAATCGTCTCCTTGTCGAACCTGCTTCAGTAGCTTTTCGGCAACAGCAGACAGCAATGTCTTAGGGTACCCGGCGTTTTCGAGCCGGCCTACTTGCGCTTCAAAACTACGCTGCAAGGCATCAGGGCAGGACTTTTTCAGAGCACTGGCCAGGCATAGGTTTGCAATACTGCGCTTGACTAGTTTCGAATGCGCTGAGCTGTAGGGCAAAAGTGGTTTACCATTCCTTGGCCGATACATCCAGCATAGATGAGATGAATAACATGAAAGTTCCAAGTCGAGAAACCTCAGCGAGTTGTTTGCAGGGAACTCGCAAGTTAACTGCAGCGGTTGCAGAGAGCTCTGGAAAGAGGCTACAATACCGTGTCCTATGTCAAGCAAATGTTCTTCTGCACAGTCAACAAGGATTAAGAAGTCGTCAACATATCGGCACACTTTAACAACAACGGATTCATCTAGCTTAGTTGCTATGGCGCGGTCGTGGTGTGCAAGGTAAATATCGCTCAGGATCGGAGCCAGACATGACCCAATGCAAATCCCACTCTTTTGGACGTATTTATGATCATTCCACGCGACGAAAGTCGATTTCATGTAGAAGTTCAACAGTTCTAATGCCTGGCCAGTGCTCATGTAGAAGTTCAACAGTTCTATGCCTGGCCAGTGCTCTGAAAAAGTCCTGCCCTGATGCCTTGCAGCGTAGTTTTGAAGCGCAAGTAGGCCGGCTCGAAAACGCCGGGTACCCTAAGACATTGCTGTCTGCTGTTGCCGAAAAGCTACTGAAGCAGGTTCGACAAGGAGACGATTGCCAAGAGCGTGCAAACACCAACAATAAGCGCCTCGTTGTGTTGCCATACGTGCACAATGTGTCTCATAGGCTGAAGAAGATAGGAGCGCGCGCCAACTTGCAGGTGGCTTTCTCGGCTCCCGAAAAGCTTCAGAAGTTGTGCAAAATGGTGAACGCTCAGCCCTCACGGGTTCCTGCGTGTTCCGTGAACCACAGGACATGCTTCGTCTCCTGCGCAGTGGGGGTTGTTTATTCAATCCCACTGACATGTGGGAAAAGCTATATTGGTCAAACGGGCAGATGCCTAAATGACCGCTTGCGCGAACACCACAATAACGTCTTCAACACGGTGCAGGGTCACATCGGCATTCATTGCCGTGACTGTGGGTGTACACCCTGTTTCAATCAGAGCAAAGTAATGGCGAGGCATAGGGTTCAGTTAACTCGAGAAGTTATCGAAGCTGAATTGATACATAAGCTGGGTGCCATGTGCGTTAGCGCACCTTCCATTGCGCTTTCAAATCAAGAATTTGATTACTTGGCTGGGTTTTAGGGCATACGTGGTGGCATTCTCGAAGTATTTCAGATGACATGGCAATCATGTGAGCACGTGTCCATCCTTTCTCGTCTTTTCTTGTCTCGCACCCTCTCCATTGCCTTCTATATATGCACTTTTTATCGAAATAAAACTAGTTGGAAGTCAGCGCTCTTTGCCTCTGTTGTCTCGTCCCTTCCTAAACGTTCTTTGCGCTGTTAACATTTCTAAATGAATCCACACCAACTTGCCCAAGCGTCAACCCTTTTAAGCTACATTCTGCTTAACAGAATTGCAAAATTTTTGCAGAGGGACAATTGTGAGGACATAGCATCCGATTACTATGCCATTCTCTGAGATCTTAGAAAAATGTTGCAGGGCCTCTTTAAAAGGACCACTGACAACGAAAATTCTTGCTTTGCAGGATTTATGCTTTAATATGCAGGCCTGTCTCCAATAATGAATAAAATGAAACCATGAACACTTGAACACGATGTATAAATAATGCTTCTGCATTCATTTAGGCACACTAAATATAGCAAGTAATAAGCGTTGCACCGAGGCTGTTCCCCAAATAACCATACATAAGAACGCACGCAAGATCTCTTTCCTTCAATGGACACTGCTATACTGCACACCGACCAATGCCCCATCATGAACGCATTTTCAGATGCGAGCAGCCAGACACGAAGTGGTCCAAAAAAAGAAATTATGGAAGAGAGAAGCTTGCAAGTCCCACACACAAACTTCTGCATCTTTGATGCTGACAATATTTGCCAAACTGGCAAAACAACATTCACAGCCCAAGAAGCTGCTAAGTATGACATAGTGGCGAAAGTGTCGCTGATATTTCAACTAGTGGAGATGTTGCGAGTGAAGATGTTGCATTGTCGCTGACCTTAAAGCCACATTGAAATATAAAATGCAATGTTTGCCATTAATTACTCACTCGGTGTTATTTGTGTATGTGGGAGACTAGAACTACATGAACATCAGGAGCTTGAAATTTTAGTGTTAGTAAGTGGTTTAAAATTTGAAGACTTGGTGCATTCAATGCCAGTAAACACCGACACTCACGGAAAATATAAGGTACTACAGTCGTCTTATTATGAAGATAACAGACTCAGTTCAACCGTTTCAGTTAACCTTACCTATGATGTAGATAGCATCATCACTGTAGCGAAGTGGCTGCCTTGCATCGGGAGTCAGGTATACCAACTTTTCCTTCGGGAACATATCAAGGTAGCTGTTCTCGCTGACCTGTTATAAGACAATTGGGCTTGTCCAAGTGGGGCATGGCCTTGTACAACTGATCCCTGTACTGCTTGCCTTTCAGGCCACAGAACACCAGATTAAACGGGTCTGGAGAGAGCCTGTTCACGGCGTACACTTCTTGCAACTGGTCGGTAAGCATTGATCACCTCGCGACGCGTCATTTCCTGCTCATAGTCCAGGTCAAACACCAGCGTTTGCCCAAACATGGCAGCATAGGCCTGCAAAGCGAAACAAACAATTGCAAACCACATATTGAGACTATCAATGCTATGCAATCAGACACAAAACTTGTAAACACAGTATAAAATGCACAATCAGCAAATCAGGCAACTAGCAGAAGTGGTACCTCGGCCATGGTAATTACAGTCAAAGACAGTAACAATGGTGGTTACGGTCACTGGCAGTCCCTTGACAGTGGTGGTTACTGTCTTTGGCAGTCCTTAAGATGGTGGTTACTGCCAAAGATAGTTTCAGCAGTAAGTACATAGCTCCAAAGTAACTCAAACCAAATCTGACCACATAAGCAAGGGATGAAAATTCCTGATAAAGTGTTGCAGAAATGCGAGTAATGCGATGGGTGGGGCTATTTGGTTCATGATGGCTTAGCGATACACTTATGGTAGGGAAACACTACGACACAATTTGTAGGGTTACCCTGCCATAAGGGTATGTAGGGTAACACTTATTGGTGCTGTTCTACCATAAGTGCATCACTAAGCCACATTCATGCAGAAACTTATCCACACATGGATGTATTCAAGTGTATACTATGTATATTTAGATCCCTTTAAAGGGGTCCTGAACTAGTTTTCAAGTAATCATAGATTGACCTCAGTATCAGTGTTTATTGCCTCACGAATCAACCACTGCAGAAATGTTTGGAATTCGTCAAGTACGAACGGAGTTACATAAATTTCTTACATGCTTTAAAACTTCCTCTCTCCTTTCATCCATGACAAGTGTGATAGAAGCTACACAGGAAGCAATGACACAGGGGTAAAGAAGCTACGTCATGCGTGCACTACAAAACACAACTGCTCTATCCCGAATGTGATTTTCGGTGTGTGCTAGAGTTTGCTACTGTGCAATTTTAGCGGCGCCTTGCATGTGGCAGCATCCTGAGGCAAGAAGTGCATTTGATCCAAACAGCACTCTGGGGTTATGTCAGCTATCGGCCAGTACCAGCAATTTTGGTGTGATGAAGGGTCTTTTGCTTGAAAGACCTTTGAAGGGCATAAGTACGAGATTCTGTATGATGAGAGGGCACTTGAGAAAGTGCCAAGCTTTGCACCCCACTTGTGAACTCTCCTTGCCACGCATGACTTGAAATATTTGGATGAAACTGGTCACAGCAGTGTCTGCTTTTCCACTGGATACATTTTTTCACCAAGCGATTCAGGGCCCTTTTCATACATATAGTAATTTGTCCGCTGTCATGTGGAACTTGTCATGTGTTGAGGCAGGCCATCTTCTTTTCAATGTCTCAAAAACATAATGATGTGAATGAGAATATCAGTGCTCTGCCTTACTAAAGCACAAGTTTACAACTGTCCAGCAGTCCCTACTATGGTCATGCATAGGAACCTTCCTCAGCGCAGCTGTGATAGATTTCGTTTTTCCTGTTCACTCAGCTGTGAGACAGTGAGTCACTGTTGTGTCTGCCTAGAGCACTAGAACGACTGAAGAACTTGTGTTCTGCAGTCACAGAGACCTGTAGCAGTGAAACTTAATATGTTCATCCCAAGTGGTATGGTTCAACGCACATCACGACATAGGCCATAGAAGGAGTATTAGAAGTAAAAAAAACGAAAAACAGCCTGAGATCAAAGGGAACTTGAATGCACTAAAGGAATATTAATAATTAGCCATCCTGCAGAAGTTGACTCATCCAAACTCTGTTCTGAAACTATAAGGAATATAATAAATAAGAGATGTATATATTGTTTGTTACATCTACAAATTGCCTCTACGGGCCTCAGGCATTTCTCCTCCATCGAAATGCGACCGCCACGGCCGGGATCGAACCTGCGACCTTCGGGTCAGCAGCCAAGCACCATAACCACTGCTCCACCGCGGCGGACATACTCTATATTTGGTTTGGCAAAGGTTCTTTCGTTTCTTCATTTTACATATTTCTTTTTCTGTAATTATTGTCATGCATGCCAGTAGTAAAAGAGAATCATCATCACTATCGCAGAACAACTTTGGGACCTCGGTTTGAGGTAGCTGGTGAAGACTGATATCTTCAGTTTGCGCCGAAGAGTTTTCGTGAAGTATGAAACTTCAAGATGAGCACTGCGACGCTGCGTAATAGGAACAAACCACAGCTCAGGATGTCGCGCGGGACCCTACCTGTCCTGTAGTTGTAGTAATGGTGCATCGCCTGGATCCCGGATGAAAAGAAAAAGCGTGTTTTCGATCCCGTACTGGATGTGATTAATGGAACCATCTTCAATGGCCTTCTTCAAGCTTCTCTTCCTTCGCGGCGAGCCGCTCTAGTCTGAGTTGCTCCTTGCGTCGCCTAATAGCGCGCTCCGACATCTCCGTCTTGAAGAGGTAGTTAAAGTACCTCGTTCTTCGCACCGAAGAACCGATACGGAGCAGCTCCTTCATGTCCTCAACGCTCAACACAGAAGGCACACGTCCCACCGTGTCGCGACAGCTCACGTACTCGAGCAAGATCAAGTGAATCCGCCGTCTCGTTTCTTCGCTCGTCACGAGATCCTTGAAATCGTCCACTGTCATTTCAGCGCGTTCGACGGGGGCAGCACGTTCGTCGTTTTTCTCATCTACAGCGCTAGTTGTTTTAGGAGCCCCTGCTGCACTGGAAAACGATCGAAGAGCGAACGGAGTGAAGTTGTCTCTAGCACTCGGTAAACATTGACCGAAGCGCGCTGTACTCACTCCCCAAGCGGGCGCGCAGCACCGGGTTAAAAGTGCGGGAATCCTTGAAATCACCCTAGCCATGATTATGGTTCCTGACTGTTCTATTCCAGAATCTTCGCGTCCTATTGCGAGGGTGGGACCGTCCGTTGCAGTTCACGGAGATCGCGCCGTTTTCATGAACAGTGGAAACGACGCACGGCACCGCACATGATCTGCGAGGTCAATTATCATTTGACGTTCGACGCTTGTCAGTTGTCTCGTAGATACACAGTAAAGCACATTACAATAGAAACTGAAGCGAGTGCTTTCAGATGCGATGCACGGCTTGCAAAATGCAGACGCACATGGTGACCATGTTTTTCTGGATTTGACACCGGCTTGGATTCGTGTGCTCGCAGTTTTTTGTCTACAATTGTACCAAGTGGCATTCATTAAACTATATGCTTGGTTATTTTAGTTTAAAGTAAGCGTAATTTTAATTATTTTACGTGTTTTTTGAAACTTTCTTTAGATAAATTGAGCTTTGAAGACGTCCACCTATGTATTAAAAAAAGCGCGCCAAGTTTGTCTGTTAGCCGAGTCCATGGCCAAATCCTCGCGCGCAGCGATGCGGTTGACGCGTGTGCTTACAGTGCAGAACTAATTATTTTTCGTCTAACACCCACTGTTTACAGTCAAGTGTGAAAACGAGAGCTCTGAGTGCGAATTCAACAAAGCGTGGAGGCCTGATTTTCCCACGGAAGGTGAGCGAACAAAGCATCGAACTGCAGTCCGTAGCGGCGCAGTAACCAACGCAATTTTCAATGCCTTGACGAATTGTCGGACAACTTAGAACTACGGTAACGTACAGTCAGTTAAGTTGTCGCATTGCCGGGACATCAATTAAAAGTAATTTATTTAACCCTAGAGGTCTATCTTTGTGCCGCTGGTTTTAGGATGAAACTTGAACGTTTTGGCAAATAGACATAGGCGTGCGCACGGGTTGGGGGGGGGGGGGGGGGGGGCGCAAAGCCAGCTCCATACATTGGCACAATAGGGAGGGGGGGACGAAAAGTCAGCCCCATATATTGAAATGATAGGGAGGGGGGGGGGGGTGCTGCGACGAACCTTCGCCGGAACCCTGCGCAGCCTACGCAAATAGATGATCCTGTCATCAATGTTAAGCCGAGGATTGCGCTTTGCCTCAAAACGACGAGCTTTTATTTCGCGGTAGGCCAGACCTTCAGCTAAGCTAAGGGAAGGAAGGAATACAAAAGGGTGAAGGCAGGGAGGTTAACCAGACAGCATTCCGGTTGGCTACCCTACACTGGGGGGGGAAAGGGGAGTAGAAAGATGAGAGACAGAGAGAAAGGAGCACAAGAAGAAGAAGGGTCAATTCAAAGGGTCAATTCAAACAGGCAAGGCTCTGATGTGAAGTCTACAAGCGTGGCGATGTGACCCAAACTACTGGCTGAGGCGAAGGGCAGCTTCGTCGTGGTTTTGTGGGCTGAGCTTGCACTGATTTAGGTAGTGAGCGAATGCAGCACGCTTGGACCGCACGCGCGGTGGGAGTATTGTACGAGTATTCAGCATATGGCAGTGCGTTCTGCCGCCTACGGCACGCCCCGTGTTTTTCTGTTTTTATTTTTTTTTCTTTTTTTTACCATTGCGTGCTACCCCTACACGCGTGTTACTGCGAAGCCAGATATGGCGCAAACGTACATTCTGCTACGAGAGAGAAGTGTGAGCAGTTTCTTCCGCTCGTATTTAGATAAAACATAATATCATGCATACATTATGTTCATGTTACATTACATTTGATTTATTGTGCACGCGAGTTTCGGTTTCGTTTCACCGGAAACTGGCAGTCCCTGGAAAACTAGAATGTCTGTTCACACGCACGTGCACAAGGTATACGTTTTTGATAATGATAACTGTTTGGATTTTACGTTCCAAAACCACGGTATGATTACAGGGGCGTAGCCAGAAATTTTTTTTCGGGGGGGGGCACCACCTTGATTTCAGGGGGGGGGGGGGGGGCACCTCCTTGAGATGGTCATTTTTCGCTCTGTATGCCATGGCGAAAAAAAATTTCGGAGGGGGGGGGGGGGGCACGTGCCCGGTGTGCCACCCCTGGCTACGCCACTGTATGATTATGAGAAATGCCGTAGGGGAGGGCTCCGGAAATTTGGATCACCATGTTAGAGTGTACTAGAACACTGTAACCATGTGTTCCAACTCAAGCACACGGGCCGTCATAGGCGTGCGCAGCGTTCCCCTTCAGGGGGGAGGGGGGAAAGGTTCGTCGCAGCGCCCCCCCCTCCCTATTAGGTCAATGTATGGGGTTGACTTTGACCCCCCCCCCCCCTTCTTAGGTGACTAGAGATGGCTAAGAATGTTCAGCAACAAAGTCGCGTTGAAATAGTTCTTTTTTTTTTTTTGCATCTATCTTATGTTGATAAATTTAAACCTTGGGACATGCGTGCTGAAAATATGCATGATTTCTACTCCACTTTTTTGTATATCGTTATTTTCAATTCACCGCAATTTTATATTTGCCTGCAAAGCCCCCCTCCTCACCCCTTTTTGCCGTGCGGCCCCCGGCCATGTCGGGTTCACGCAAATTGGCCCTCCGCCTCATAAGGTTGCCGGGCCCCGCCTTGGGGAGCACAGCAAGGGCAGCGAGCGGCGCTGGATAACACTTTGAAGTATTGGAATAACAATGGTAGCGAAAAGAAACGGGACACAAGACTGACACGGAGGCACACTATCTTCTGTTACTATCTTGTGTCACGTTTCTTTGCACTACCAATTGTTATTCAAATATGCCTTACCAACAAGCCCTGCCTCGGAATTTTAATCGACTTTGAAGTATTACACGTATACCGAAATACCCAGCGATGTGGACGGGGAAGCGCCTTAGTAAACAGGTAGCAAAAAGTTAGTAATGGTTGCAGCTGCCAACTGTCAAGTGATGTAGGTAATATATGAGTCGCAAAAGGTTATGAACGGTCCAAGAAAGTTAGTAACTGTTGCAGCTTCTGTCTACTTGCTTGCAGTTTTTTTGTACTGACGTGGGTAGTAAACAGGTATCAAAAAGCTAGTAACGGTCCAGGAAAGTTAATAACCGCTGCAGGTACTATTTGCTTGTAGTTACTAGCTTTTTACTAACTTTTTTTAAAAGGTGTAGCTTACCAGTATCCCTCAAGAGGACGGTATGTAACTGCTTGCCGGCACTTACCTATACGAAGCAGAAACCTGGAGGCTTACAAAGAGGGTTCAACTTAATTTAAATTGAGGACAACGCGGCGAGCAATGGAAAGGAAAATGATAGGTGTAACCTTGAGAGACAGGAAGAGAGCAGAGTGGGTCAGGGAACTAACGGGGGGTTGAGAATATCTTAGTCGACATAAAAAAAGAAGAAATGGACATGGGCAGGGCAGGTAGCGCGTAGGCAAGATAGCCGCTTGTCATTAAAGGAGCACTGACACAAAATTTCGAAGGCGAGATAATGAGCGAGATAGATTTATGTGGAGACATACACAACATCTACGAGATATCAAGGGCAAATATAGCCTAGAACATATTTAAAATCAATTTTAAAGTGCACGCCGCGCGACTGAGCGAGATACGGAGCCCCTCGCGACGCCGACATCAACGCAGGAGCAATGTAAACAAACCTACGTCACGAGTTTGTGTTGGCTGGTTGTTGGCAAGCGCCTTGCGCGTGCGCTACATGCGATTTCTTCCTCCCTGCCTGCGGCTTTGCGTGTGCTGGCTGTGCTGACTGTCAGTGCGGCACCCGCTCGCGCACGCTCTCCCGCGCGGCGCCCACGTCACAGTTTTGTGTGGTCACGTGGCCGGCTGTGTTCACCTTGCCCCCGGAACTGCTCCTAGCTGCCTAGCTCGGTGCTTTTTGAAACCGAAACTGAGACTGGGCGCTCTAGAAACTTCTCTAAATAAATAACCGTCGCGCACTCGCGCAAACGAGGTTTCCAGCCGTGATAAGTGGGTCATAAGCTACCTATTGCATCAAAAAAAAAAAAAAAAAATAACGTGCAAAATTTTTGTGTCAGTGCTCCTCTAAGTGAGTCTGAGTGAGTTCCACTTTTTTTTTTTTTGCCAGCCTATGGTCCTATCTACTCATCTTGAGCATTATTATGCGCCTTATACCTGGATTCACGTTCATACTCACGTCTACTCACACGTATTGCAAAGCAGTATCGTTCATGCGCTCATTCATTATTTATTGAGCACAGGCGTGAATTACGTAGGGGGGGTGCCTTGACCTCCCCCCTCGGCCAACTCTTCCATGGAAGTTGTTGATAAATATATTATATGTTGACATTTCTTTCAAGAAAAATGTCCTCACTCGTTTGCAACCACTTCCTAACTCATTTTCCAAGGTGCTATATTCCAAGAGAGGGCAAACGCGCGAGGGGGGAGACAGAAATTTAGGTGGGCAGATGAGATCAAAAAGTTTGCAGGCATAACGTTGCAGCAGCAAGCACAGGACCGAGTTGATTGGCGGAACATGAGAGAGGGTTTTGCCCTGCAGTGGGCGTAGTCAGGCTGATGATGATGATGATTTCACGAGCCAGCCTTTATGTGGGATTGCATTCCGGCGCTATACAAGGTTAGATATCAGTACTCACAATAGCAGGGGCGGCGTCAGGATTTTGAGGCGAAATCCTTAGATCAGGGGTCTCAAACACGCGGCCCGCGGCCCTCACATGACTGTCTTCGCCCCACATTTTTTTTTTAAAATTTTCTTATCAAGTATGTTCGTGAGCTACAGACCTGACTGGTGTAAGGCATTGTCTCCGTGAGGCATCCCATATGTGTCCACCTTGTTTTGAAACATAACCGTGAAAGAAAAATTATATTTCACAATCGGCGTCCAGATTTGAGTCATTTTGGAGATCAGTATCGACATGTTGTTGGAATCCTGGCACCTTATCTCCTTCAGGAATGACCTTTATATGAGATATGGAAAAGCTTTCTTTCAAATGGCAGCGTTTGCAGGCAAATTGTACAAATCCCCCCCCCCCGCTTCTATGTTTTGCACTGCCCGGCCCTTGCGGGACTCAATGGCTTGACTGCGGCCCGCTGGCTCAGGTGAGTTTGAGACCCCTGCCTTAGACGCCTCATCAAAAGCGAAAGTTGACTGTCGGAGTCAGCGTGGGTGTTAACACGAGTGTTGCAAAACGTCATCTCATGATGACGTCATCATATGACGTCGCAGAGCGTCAGAATGTGTGACGTCATCATGACGTTGCATAACGTGACGTCGCACGATGACGTCATCACATGACAACGGCGCTTGGTAGAAGGTGGGCCGATCACGGAGGCAGTGCGAAACCAGGTGAGGTGCAGAAAGCGTGCGTGCCTCCGATCTTCGAGGCATTGCAAAACTACGCTGGTGCAGAAAGCTTTCGAAGGTTGCGGGGCAAGATCAATACATCGACTGAAAAAATAAATAAATAAGGTGGCTTTCACCTTTGAATCGCCTTAGGCGAATGCACAAGGGACCCTGTGAGCTTATTTTTTTAGTGGGGAGGAGGGGGGGGTGCACCCAGGACAAGTGGGTTCTTTGGAGGCTGGGGGAGGGGGGGGGGGTGCAGGGAGGCGAGGAAATTTATGCTTGTGTCTTGGCTATGTTTTATCTGGAAGGGGGGGGGGGGGGGTTCAAGGGCAGCAGGCAAAAAAAAAATTTGGGGGGGGGGGGGGGGGGGTAGCCTCTACACCTGGCGCCGCCCCTGAGTTATCGTGCACTCCACACCCCATTTTCTGACCTTTCCATCTTTCCCTAAGGAATCACCCCCCCTCCCCCCCTCCCCCCCACTCAATAGTTGTCTACGCGTCTCATACTACTAATGCTAATAGAGCGATGAAAAATCCTAGGAGCAACGGGTGTCGCTTGAACCATGGGAGGGTATGTGGTGGATTCGACTGAGTTTTTTACTTGGAATAGCATTGTTGCCGATGTAGTTGAAGACCTGCTTCGTCTTGCGTATAATATCATCGGGCTAAAAAAAATCGTACAGTCGAGTGTTTAATGTTTTTTTTTGTTTTTTTTTTATGGATTCGCTGCAAGCTCATTGTCTTTTTCAAATGAAGCTTTGTTGGTTTTCTTTTATGTGCTGGTCCACCAACTTTTTACGTTGGTGAGCGCTGCACAGTCCTAACTATGAATCAATACCAACTCGCTCAATTTTCTATTCTTAGAGAGTTGACCTGTCGTTCTATTTCGTCAAGTACAACTTGTTAGCCTAAGTGGCAATGTACTTTTTATGTTTCTTGTTATTCGCTTCATGTCGCCATATGCATATTAATATTGTCCCATCTAAAACAAAAGAACCCACACCTGCGCTTAGTGTGATGCTACTTGTACACCAACGGTAATGGTAGAGATGCGAGTGCATCTTTGAATGTGCTGCTCCCACGAGATAACGCTATCCTTTACAACTTCGCGAGATAATTTAAAGTAAACTGAATCTAGCTGCTAGAAACGTTATTGTATTGGTTTGTGCAGGACGTTCAGATGTGTGCTAGCATTACTTCTCGAATGTAGAGATTTGACGGACTTTCATTTAGCTCAACAAAGGAACAGTTGAAAAATATCGCATCCGTGGTCCATTAGCGCAGGAAGAAAATACGGACAAATAAAAAGATGTCATATCAGCGCTTCTTAAGCAACTAAATAAAGAGCTAGTGATATTTTGCGTCATCATGGGGGGCCATTTGGGAGTCTTTCGGGTCTGCAACGTTTCGAGTCCATCAGCGCTCGGAATGGGAGGGACCTTGACTTGCGGCGAAAGGACCGCGGAATGCCAGGCACGAGGGGTCTTCAGACGGCGCCGCAGCGTTGCCAAGCGATGAGGCCCGATGGCGCGAGCGACGCGAGGGGGGCAATTAATAAGCCAAAGTCGAGATCAGCCGTGAAAAGAATCAAGCACAATGAATGAAATAAGCAATGAGAAGAAGAAGGAAGCCTTAACGGGGCGCCCGTCTGGAAGTCCGGGTCTCGTCGCTGCGGTGGCTGGCAGATATCGGATTGTTTCACTTATAACGGGCCTGCGTGATTTGGCCGTAGCACAAGGGGCACGAGGACACAGCGTCCTTGACTTGGCAACTTCGGCTTGCCATTTTGGCTTCGCACTGACGGATGACTGGCCTACAAGCAGTAAGGCAGCACTGGTGGTACGTTTTTACTGTTTTCAAATAATCGTCGTTGACGGCTGCACCCATAGATAGAAAATGTTACCACCACCTTAAAACTCGCTATAATTGTAGCGGAGCCGGCAAGGGAGACAGCTTCGCCAAGAAATTATCTGGCGCAGGTCACGGGATCGAATCCCGGCCGCAGCGGCCGCATTTTTGCGATGGAGGCGAAAAATGCTTGAGGCCCGTGTGCTTACATTTAGGTGCACGTTAAAAAAACCCCTCAGGTGGTCGAAATTTCCGGAGCCCTCCACTACGGCGTCTCTCAATCATGCCGTGGTTTTGTGACGTTAAACCCCAGCAATTATTGTTATTGAGAAATTATCTGGCAAGAACGCCAGGTTATGCAGTGAACTAAAATGTTCAAGTTCGTTCTTACTTTACTGTTGAAAAAAAGTGGATGAACTGCCTTCCTTGAAGCTTGGCAGAAAGTGCTCCAGAGCACAAGAGGTCATGGTCAAATGAATATCCCGTGTGCCTAAAGTGATCCACGTTGTGTTTTGCTTGAGTTCATACTCATCGCAGGGTTAAAATGAGTATATGTTCCAATATTTGTGCTTCAACTGTCGAGCAGCCTCAGTGCTGCTCAAAACTGGAACATACCGTTTGTGTTGTTTATTGCCTTCCCGGCAGCCGTGCAGAACTCCCGCGAATTATCAACCAATTCGCTAAGATATGGTCTTACTAAATAATTTAAAACTCTGAGGGGTCGCCGACACTGCTGGAGAACCCACACTAATGCAGTGGCGTAGGCAGAAATCTGTTGGGGAGGGGAGGGGGGGGGGGGTCACGTTTTTTGATGCGACAATCCATGGCGTCCGGGCTGGGATATCCCATGCAAAAATATTAAAAATCAGGGGGGGGGGGGGGGCACAGGCCCGGTGTGCCACCCCCCTGGCTATGCCAGCAGGTGCGTAGGCAGAAATTTTTTTCGGGGCGGGGGGGGGGGGGGGGGGGGGGGGGGGCATCTCGATTTGAAGTAGGGGCCGGGCAGGCAGTTGTGGCCGAGTGTCATGGCAAATATATATATATATATATATATATATATATATATATATATATATATATATATATGTGTGTGTGTGTGTGTGTGTGTGTGTGTGTGTGTGTGTGTGTGTGTGTGTGTGTGTGTGTGTGTAGTCAGGGGGGGCACGGGTCCGGTGTGCCACCCCCTGGCTACAGCACTGCAATATTATGCAGTTTTCGAATAGCGTACGCAAAGCTTTACGTTAGCGTTACTGCGCATGCGTCGTACGCTAACCTCTTGCGGACCCCCCGTTAAGTGACTATACTATTCTGTACTATACTATAATATACTAGATAAGGCTATTTATTGCTCTGCTAGCGTGTCTGGATAGCCGAGTGGTTACGATGCTCGTCTTCGGATCTTAATAATAATGATGACGATAATAATAATAATAATAATAATAATAATAATAATAATAATAATAATAATAATAATAATAATAATAATAATAATAATAATAATAATAATAATGGTCTGACGTCTCGAAACCACGATATGATTATGAGAGACGCCGTAGTGGAGGGCTCCAGAAATTTAGACCACCTGGAGTTTGTTAACGTGCACCTAAATCAAAATACACGGGTTTCAAACATTCTTACTTTCCACCGAAAATGGGGCCGCCGCGGCCGGGATTCGATCCCGCGACCTGCGGGGCTTTCGGATCGTGGGTGCGCAGGTTCGAATCCCGCGTCGTCAAGAATTTTTTTTCGCCAAATACTTCTCTCTTCCTCATTTCTTTCTGCCTCTCCCAGTACTCGTTCTCTCACCCATAAGAACTATTCCATCACACGCCGGACAAATTGACGCACGTGTTCCGGTAGTGAAGCAGAAGACGAAGAGGAGGACGAAGATAGCGCGTGTCGGTTTTATGATGACGATGGTTTTCTTTTCGCAGGTTACGACGGATGGCTGGCATCAACAGTACCGCTGTTAAAACTATAGTTAGACCTGTGTTATATTATAGGAAGTGTTGCAACACGGAACTAAGGATGTTGGAGGCAAGGCAGGCCCGTAGCCAGGAATTTTTTTCGGGGGGGGGGGGGGGGGGGGAGCACTTGTTGAAGGCCTTGAAAAACACCTATTTTTTATTGTTTATCCTCGGTAAAACACCCCCCCTCCATCCGAATTCCGGGGGGCCCGGGCCTCCCCCCCCCCCCCCCCCCTGTCTATGGGCCTTAGGCAAGGGCTTGCTACAACAGCTCGCAGGATCAGTGTACCTAATGCGCAGTTTTGTTTGGGCCTCATTCTCGGACATCAGTCTGTCAAATATAAAACAAGTATCTTGCAGTCGCCTTGAGTCACATTATGAAAGAAAAGTTCAGTACCGTTTCATCTAGCTTAAGTAGGAAAGTACGTAACCTACCTGTTAAGTAACTTGAAAGACAAGTTACTAATGCTTTCACGTGCAGAAGGTGATGTCTGAGATTTCAGGGGCAAAATTAATAAATAAGTAAATAAATAAATAAATAAATAAATAAATAAATAAATAAATAAAATAAAATAAAAATAAAAAATACAATAAATAAAAATTTATGGAAGGGTAGCTTTAACCACTTTCTCCTTTTTTTCCCTCTCTTTCCCCAGACCATGACTACTAAACTGTGCAATAAGTTACACCCACACAACTGACTTACACTATCCATGGCATAAACACACTCAGTGGGCAAGTTGACACGTATTGCGCGCAGCATGTTATTGTTTCGCATATTCGTGCATTCATATCGAAATGAACAAAAGAAAGAGGTGTAGTCAGCCGCAGGGGTGACCGTTACTCCTTTTTCATAAAATCGACATTATTAAACGAAATCTATAGATTGTTAGAATAAACATCGTGATAGCTTCTAAAAATCTAGAGGATACAGCAGGGACTTAACCGCAAATTATTTCGAAGGGGGGATGTATGGCGTGTATCTATATATACACTCAATGTAAAATTCCGTGGGTGCGGTGACCCCCCTAAACCCTCCTTCTAGAACGGTATACAGTTCGATCGTTGGCGTCGCCAGGGGCGGGGCCAAACCTCCCGAAAATTTTCATTTTGGGGGGACGTACGCGTATATATATATACACGCACGCATACAAACACACGCACGAACAATACATATAAAGGGTATCCCCCCCCCCCCCCCCCACCCCAAAAAATTTCTGGCAACACCCCCGAGTTCGATACACCCACGAACACATTTGTACAGAGAGAAAAGATGAGCATAAGTAGCACCCTACCGAGTCTCTACATACGTCGTTGGCGAGGGGTCGTAACCTGGGCGCAACTGTATACCGCATGGAAGTGAAGTTCCGTTATCTACCGGAGTATACGGTACCTATTCGTCGTGTCGCGAGAGAGAGGAGAGGAAGAGGTCTCGCGACGACGGTGCACGACGCATTGCTCGGACCACGACGAGTCAGATCGCTATCTCGCCTCTTCGGCTGCTCGGGCAGCACGCGTGAAAGACTCTCCCTTGTGCACGAGCGCACATCCGTGCTCTCGCGCTCTTCTGCGCATGCACGGAGGCTCGCTTCGGCAACGGCGGCAGCTGGTGCCCTCAACCGACGGGGACAGAGCAGCGGGTCTCGCGAGATCGTGCCGATAAGGATCGTTCACTTTTTGCGACGACGGGACGAAGAAGAAGAGGCCGTGCTGCATTGCTGTCGCCCGTGCGCACGGGGGCGCTGCAAGCAGATGCGGTACGCCTGCTTGGCTCGTCTCCATAGCGCGTGCCGCTTCTTTGCCGGATAGGCGGAGTTCCATGTTTGTCAACCAGCTCGAGTGCAACCGACGACCGCGCCACCGCAGTCCGATGACAGCGGTATTAGCGCGCTGACGCCTATCAGCGCGTCGTCGTCAGACCACAAACGCCACAGGCGTGCGCATGAGGGGGGCTAGGGAGAGCGCACCCCCCCCCCCCCCACCCCCCCCAAATCACATGACCTTGTGTTGTGTGGTCATTCTTACTTCGTCCCGTTTTTGCTCTGTTTCCCCTCAGTTTCATTTTCATGTTTGCATCCATTACGAAGTTCGTTTTCTTACGGACTCGACCAATCAGCGGGCGAGAGAAGGTGAGGGATCACCCTCCTTCTCCCCACCCGCGTAAATTTTCGATTTTGCATGCGTACATATAGACCCACACGTAGAAACACGCTCCCGCACATTCATAAAGGTTGCATGGTTGAATGGTGGGCTGTTAACCTGTTTACCTTTGTTCTCTTGTTTTCTCTATTTGGAACTATGGGGCCATTCGCAGACACATATTGTGAGCGATAAGGAAGAAACTACTTGATGGAAGCATTAGTAATTGTTGAGGATATTTAACAACCGAAACCTGGCTGTAGTTTAACAAGAGTTGTTTTAGCGGCAAGCTCCCGGTTTAATTTCGACGATCTGCGGTGCTTTCAATCGCGCCTGAATGCCAGTGAAGCAGCGTTATTCCCCTGCCGACCTCATTAACATGTCGCCGAAACAGGGATACCTTCATATCCCCATTACTTCTCGCAAAAATGCCCGTGTACTCAAGTTCATGCGCACGTTACATATAGGGAACCACGGCTGATTAAAATAACCCGAGGACCCTCGCTATTTAGTCTGTGTCGCAACCGTACCTGGATCTGGCGCTTAGAACTTCAGAATTTATTATTATTTTTATTATTCCTGAAATCGCTTTAATTGGGCTGTCAGTTCAGTTATTTATACAGTAAAGTACAATTAAAACGTTGAAATGTTTCTTTGAAACAGTCAGTGGACTTGATCGAGTGAAATTGGTTTTCCATTGTACCAAAACCTTAAGGATTCGATTAAGGTTCGCTAGTACCTGAAACCTTAAAGCATTCGCTTGTACCTTAAACCTTCGCTTCTACCAAAAACCTTAAGCATTCGCTTGCGCAAATACCCTTAAGCATTCGCTAAGAAGACTCGAATCTTCTTTTTCTTAGTTGACGTATTGATCTCTCTGCCCCCCCCCCCCCCCCCCCCCACCTTTTTTTCCAGAATCTTCCTCCAGGATCGGAGAAATTGCAAGCTTTCTTCACCTCGCCTGGTTCCACACTGCCTCCGTGAAGCGAGAATCTCACGTGATGGCTTCCTCATGTGACGTCACAAATTTTGGCGATCTGTGACGACGTGATCACGGCATATGTACATATATAAACGCTAAGATTCCATCCTCTTGTTGCACCTAATAAAGATATTAAGTATTGCTGCATGGGCAAGGTCACCTTAGAACAGCATAGCACGCACGAATGAATTTCCACTCTATTTTCGTTCATGTTTGCGATGTGTTAAACGATGCATTTCTTACTCTTGCAATGTACATACATATTATGCATCTATTCAGTTTCGTGTGTGCGTCAAGTGTGTAATAATAAATTGTTATATTTATTAGCTAAAGTTTAGCTACTGCTTCTAGTTAACTATTGTATAGTTGTCGACTTTGATTAGCTATAGTACTTGAAGTGTTCTAATGCATTTATTTTTATTATTTTTTTTTTTTATGAATGTTCACTACACTGCCATGTGACAGAGAATCGGGACCCTTTTCAAGCCGCTGGTGCGGTTTTTAGTCCCGTCCCCTCCTTTTTTGACAAAAGAAAAATAAAGATGAATGAATGAATGAAGAATGAATTAATATGGTGACGTCATCGCGTGACGACCTTTTGCGTCATTCGTGTTGACGCCGCCGACGCGGGACGGCGACGGTCAATTTTCGTGCTTGATGAGGCATCTTAGGCTTTCGCCTTATTAAGGTAAACCCTTTGCTAGCTCTTAACTGGATTCACTGAATGCTTGCAGCATGGCAGCAGCACCGTGGTTCATGCAGATGACAACCGTCGGGCAATCCGAGATGGCCGGATCCTGTGCACCTGAGACAAACGGTGTGGTTCTTCATATACGCTCCGAAACGCAACAGCGGTGAGTCGAATTTGTACTTTTTAGTTTTAACTAGTTAATTTTTGGGACCGGAGTGTCAATTATGAACTTCTGGACTGTGCGTCGGGGGAGGCGCCAGGATTTTTTTCTGGGGTGGGCACCGACGACAACTCCGTTCCTTCAGAGGGGCAGGGAGGCACGGAACTTATGCGTAGTGTTTTGACTACGCTTGCTCTTGGTGAACAAAGGGGGGGGGCAGGCAATTTTTTTTTTGGGGGGGGGGGGGGGCTCCAGCCTACCCGTGCTCCCTGTTGGCGCCGCCCCTGCTGTGCGTAAGCGTTCACGTACAGTGTTGGTCAAAAGATCGCAGGCCACGCATCCATAGAAATACATGGGATAGTGGCCTGCGAACATTTTGACCCCCCTGTACGTACTGAGCGCGGCTGACGAGAGTGCAGCTCAGATTTCGCGGCTCCTGCGGTCATAGTTGACTGCCGTGCAAGAAAGTTGGGTCGGGCCATCGGATTCTACGGACTTTCGCCTCAATCGCTGTCGTAGCGTGCTCGCAATGAGCACCTTTTATGCAGATGCGAGGAGCTTCTAACGGATCTTTCCTTCGCCCTTGAATAATGACGCAAGTATAGGCTGAAAGAGATGCCTCACTATGCAATGCGCACATGTAAAAGGGACAATAAAGTGAAACAATGAGTCAGCTAGCTCAGACTAATAAGTTGTAATCTGAAAGCTCCACTGTCTATAATTTCACGGTCATATGCTCAATAACAGAAGAGGAAAATCAAGGTCAGAATGGCATTTTTAAATTTCGCGCCGAAATCTCCGCACGTGACATCTTAGATTCCAATATACTTTATTCTTACTTGGGCCACACGGGCTCAACAAAATTTTCTGAAACTTATTGGTATGGTAAGTTTATGACCCGTGGAAGAACAATGTACTTTATATTTGCCGATTAGTAACTACGTAGACGCCTACGAGTAGGCGCCTATGACGTCCATGGAGATTCTATGACATCATGACGTCATCATCTATGACATCATGGTGATTATTGCGGGAGCGTCACGGTGGCGTCGCGACAAGCGTTTTGTTCTTGCACGTTTTCTCGGTTACCAAGTGTCTTCTTGCGGCAAGCTTGGTATTTTGGTGTTGTTAAAAGGTAATTTACTAGTGCGAGGAAAATCGTTTTTCGCTTTAGTGTGCCTTTAAGATATAAGTATTTTTACATTATAAGACGTACTCCAACTACTGAGGCTCTTTTTATGCAGGATGCTTTGACAGGTGCGATAGTCTATAACATGTCTAGCGTGGTTACTTATTTCTTGCACGTATAAATGAAAACTCTGTCGAGACACTTTCCGCTCAACACTGCAGCCGCATTCTCAAACCATAACCTGAAGCTCACACGAACAAGACGCTAGACACACGGGAGACGAAATTGAACGCTGGAAACATAATCCAGCTAACGTTCGGCCTCCTTACCGCACTGAACCCAAACACGCCAGTCAAATAACAAACACGTGAAATAGCAACGCCCGGCGATCCGCCAAACAACAACGACCGACCGTAGAAAGCGAACGTCGCGCCGTCTACGCCAACAAGGACAGAGCGATGCGCCCAGAGCGCCGCCTGTCCGGCAATCCACTTAGGCACTGCGGCGGAAGCGCGTCTCGCAGAACGGGAAACAGCGGCATACGCGCGATACTACAGTGACGGCGGCGTCGTCGTGGTGGGGGGTAGCAAACAACGACCACCGACTGGAAACTAATCGATCGATCATCGACTCAGCCCCTGCTCGAACATCGGGGGGAAGGGGGGACAGATTGCGGGAACCCGAAGGGTCACACGCACGCACACCTGTGCGAGGGCGGGGCCTTTTCTTTCCTGAAGCCACGCCTCCGCGTTTGTTAGTCGGCAGGCGCCGCCTCTCCCCGTGTTCAAACCCAGGCCGGCTCTTTGTACTCCGCGGCTCAAGTTGCATGCAGTATAGATGACTATGCTTGCCGCTTTTGGCTTGTTCTGTCCAAGGTGCCGCAAAGAGCTCAAGCTTTGCATTGACGGGCTCTCTTCTTCCATTTTGTCCCCTGTGGATTTTATGACGACGTACTTGCGCATGACATACGTTGCCAAATGTGGCGATCTTTCGATTCGTCAGGCGTTTTACGTATACATTCAGAAGTTCATCGAGACGTTTTCGAAAAGGTACGGCACACGTGCCAGACCACTCACTTCAGTTACAGTTACGTATTTCTTACGAGTGGATCGCTGTTCGATATATGGCTCCTGACTGTCGAGCCCATCATTCATTCACAGTATAAAAATAATCGTATGAGATGAAAATGTACATGAAAGAAAGAAATTGTAACAGTGGGAACGTAGGTGAAATGTACGCAAATGCTTATCGCTAATTGTATCAGTTCATATCATTGGTGTCACGCAATTTATTCTACTTCCATTGGCATGCTTGCGGAGCGGATGTGCGTTTAAGTAACCCGCTCCTCACAGTCTGAGCGACTTGCCTGTCTCAGCACTTCGCGCTCACGGCGCGTTCTCATTTCTCGCTACCCTTTCTCTCTCTCTCTGCCACGGTGCTGCACCGAACTGCTACCGTCCCCTTCCACTCCGCGGCCCCTCTCCTCCTCTACCTCCTCTACCTCCTCTCGCGGCGCGGAACCCAGCCACTGTCAAAGTGCCGCGGAGGCAACGCCCGGAGTCGTGGCTTGGGGGCCGCGTCGTTTGTCGGTCTCTCGCTGGGCGCCTTTGACGAGGTCGCTTTCCTTTCTTTTTTCGTTTCTCCGTGTGCGCGTCGCCGATCTCTGGGGCCTGCCAACAACCGCGACGGTATACGGATGTTGTAGCATGCTCTACGGAGTGGCGCACTCCACTTCGGTAGTCACCGCTCACCAGTCGAGTCACCACGGTCACTACGGTTGCGGCGCCGTCAGGAGGAGCGTCGCCGGCGGGCGCTGCGCACCATCCGGGATTCAGCTGGCGCCCTCCAATCAGCAGGTGAGCAACTCGCTCGCGCGGCTTTCACAAACACACGTGCGAGGCGCGAACAAGCACTATTAGACCGTCAGTTCTGAGCCGAGTCAGAAAATGCCGTTGTCCCAGTGTGGCTGGCCTGGACGCCTATACTGACAACATTGGCAGTACATCGCATGAAAGGCTCCTTCTAGAGCGGTTCGTCCATTTTGACAGCCAATATAAACCGCCTCAGTGGTCTAGTGGTTATGGTGTTCGACTGCTGACCCGAAGGTCGCGGGATCGAATCCCGGCCACGGGGGCCGAATTTCGGAGGATGCCGAATGCTTTGAAGCCCATGAGCTTATATTAAGGTGCAAGTTTAAGGAACCCCAGGTGGTCGAAATTTCTGATGCCCTACGGCGTCTCTCATAATCATGTAGTTGGAGGTGTTTGGACGTAAAGCCCCGACAAGTGTTATTAATTACAGCCGATATCTAATGTAGAGATGTTGGCACATCTGTCTAGAGCATTCACTTGAGATCACAGCACGGCTGAACAAAGATAGTGTAATGAACGAGTGCAAAACACTCGGCTGAGCACTGTGTTCTCAAAGCCCATGTGGATTTCTCTTTATTCAAGCAGTTCCTGCAGCCTAGAAAAAAAAAAAGCAACAACGTCGCTTTCTTTATATTTCACCCTCGGGGCCGAATTATCGAGTACTCATAGTTTAAGAAAGAGTATCAAATTGAATGTTCATGTGTATTGAATGATACATATGTATTGTAATGACGCCGAACCAGATTCGCCGAAGTACGTCGCGGGGTACTCAGTCATGAGGGACCACACAGTCGAAATGAGTGGCTAAATAAGTGCAAACATGTGAAGAAAAAGAAACCAGAAACCCGGTGGACAATACATACAAGCATGGAATACGTACTTTACGTTTGAATGAAGAGAACAGTTTGACATAAATGTGGTCGAGTGAGGCTTCGGTATGCTGCACGTTACACAACAAGGGATCGTGAACGTGTGACGATTACAACAGGATGATATCATCCGGGCTCGTGTTCGTAAATACATATTGCGCTATATTGCTCGCAAGAGAAAATTTCAATAATGGCGGCGCTGCGGACATCATTATGTGCTGCACTCATGTGTTTTGGTGTGTGCATGTTCATATACCGGCATCTCGGCAGTTGCTGCACTGTTGTCTGAATTCGTGTAATTTTTTTCATTTCTTTACAATGAAATGTAGTTTGATGTAGTTGATCACAGTCGTCTTAAACGTCAAGCTCAAATGTCCGCGGCTCGCTTAATATTCCCAGCTTTCTTGAAACGCCTATCTGTCAATGCCCCGTGTACTTGGATTTAGGTGCACGTTAAAGAGCCCCGGATGGTCGACATTTCCGGAGCCTTCCACTACGGCGTCCGTCGTATTCATATCGTAGTTTTGGGACATTAAACCCCAACAATTATTATTCTATGTCAATGGTTGTATTATTTTGAAAGTGAATACATGAAATGGTTAGTCTTGAGGATCCCTGTCTGGCTAGAAACTTGTCACGTTGTCAAGTTGGGCCACCTTGAAGGGACGCGCTAAACGATTTTCTTCCCATAAGTTAAATATGTTTCTGTTATTCGTTGCATCCGTGTCCTCTTTGAGGGCTCCGGCCGACTGCTTGCCCTGAGACCGCATTTGGCGCCCAACGTAGGGCCAGCCGGAGCCCTCAAAGAGGACACAGAGCCAACGAACAACAGAAACATCTCTACTTGCTGGGACCCACTGCTGAGCTGAGACCCAGCGGCGGGTGAGTGCGAACCGCGGGCCCAAAGATCCCCGTATTTTCATTCTGTGTCCGCTACCAGCGCCTCCATACTGCCCCCCTCGACTGCTTGCCCTGAGCCCACAATGTAAATTATCCTTTCACATCGCCAAAAGCACCATTCTTGGGTCGAGAAGATGCTTGGTAAGCAAGAAGCGGGAAAAGAAAACGCACGTGGCGACACCACAATTACGTTTCCGCAACAAATTACTGTGACGTCATACATTTTGACCACGTCTTCCAGGGCCTACGCAGTTCTTGATCGGTAAATACGAATCGTATTGTCCTCTGACTTGACCAGATAGTTAGCGTGCCATGTTTCAGAAAATTAAGCCGAGCCAATGCGGCTAAAGAAATGCTCCGAAATCCGTGACGTCAAGCTGACGTTCAAGTGCAGTGATTTCGGCGTGAAATTAAAAAAAACAAAAACAAAATGTGACACTGACCCTTAAGAAAAAAAAATAGCGACACTTTTTAAGCTAGCCGTAATGTGTCCGACCCTATCTCGAAAAAAACTCGATGCGCCGTTGCATAGCAACCGCTCGCCTCGCACAGCTGTTGTGACGTCATGTCGAGCTTCGTGTGCGCCGGGGTAGCAGCTGCGCGCCTACCGCGCCGGAGCACTCGTGCTAAGTCGAACGTCGCTACGCGCCAACTGGAGTGATGTCGTGTCGATCGAGCCGCTTATGCGCCGGGCAACGACTGCGCAGCAACTGCGCCCGAGCTCAGTAAAAGAAATCGCGCCGGGTCGAGACAGTTGCGGCCATGGGTCGCCTTAATAAGGAGGTACGTACTCCCGAGGAGGAGGCCGCGTTTCCCGTAGAGAGACTCGCTGCCGTGCGGAAGAGACAACGGCAAACCGATCCCGAATACACAGCCAGAGCTCTCGAGGACAAGAAGCGTCGACGACGTGACGATCCCGAATATGCCAGCCGTTTACGAGAACGTGATTATGTTTATAAACGGATTCGGTGCCAGGATCCAGTCATCCGGGATTCCGAGTACGAGCAACGCCGAGCCCGTGACCACGACGTTAACATTAAAGTAGCGAAGAATCATGAGATCGACCAACCTCGCTGTGCTTTGGCCTTGTGCGACCTAGCGGAAACTGATTACTTTTTGTTCTATTGATATGGTGTAAAGGGAGATATTGGTGCACAAATAAAACGCTCGCTGCTGCTTAGCTGTTCATTTTCTTCTCAGTTCGATGACATAGGCGTGTTCGGGAGGGGGGGGGGGGAGGGGTGAAGGTTCTCGCAGCGCCCCCCCCCTCCCTATTAAGGCAATATATAAGGCAGACATTGCCCCCCCCCCCCCCCCTCTCAGGTAACTAGGCGGGGTGGCCGCCCCCTTGCCCTCCCGTGTGCACGCTTATGTTCTGTGACATTAACGGCCGTACAGTTTTCAAAGCGTAATTTATCAGTCCAAACTGTTTAATTGTTTCACTTTGAGTGTTCTCTTATGCCGTGAGGAAAAGACGCACTGCTAGAAAAGTTGCCTGCATTTCTTTTTCTTGCGAGCATCCCCTGAAAAAACGATCCCCTGTCACCATCATTATTGTGTACATTTCCTTCCATATATTCGGCAGTTGTCCGGAAATATGACGGTTCGCGGACTTTTACATTTTCCTCACGGTTTCTTTGTGACGGCCGACTCCATCGTCTCCATTGATTTTTTTTGTTTCTTCGGAATAAAGGTTTGTAGATGAAGCACGCAAATGTATACGTAAAGGGCATTGTCATACATAGCTAACAATTTTTGTGTGTACGCAGCAGCGTTGGCTGAAAATTTCGCTCGCAAAAAAGCTTCATGGTGTCTCACTCGCCACAGTGGTCTAGTGGCTGCTCTACTACTGACCTGTAGGCCCGGCCGCATTTTCGAGAGAGGCGAAAATGCTTGAGGCCCGTGTACTTGGATTCAGGTGCACGTTAAAGAATGCCGTATGGTCGAAGTTTCCGGATCCCTCTACTACGGCGCCCCTCATAATCAAATCGTGGTTTTGGGACATTAAACCCCAACAATTATTATTACTCATGCTTACTCATTCATTTATCTGATAATCCACGACAAGGCTGAGCGTGTGTTTACAGACGCATACCTGCATCCGCGGTTCATAGAGCCAAGAAAGAAACCTAACACACACAAGAAAATAACGCGCCCCATAGGAAGCTTCTAGAGACTCTAGACTGTGGAACACCGTTTTTTATAGCTGCTACCATGACCACTCTTCCTGTATATTCACTCACACGACACGATAAACGAGTTCAGCCTTTTCTTTGCAGCGAAGTTAATTTTTTTTTTTCATTTCCACAGTGGCTCGATATGGGACTCATGGGATCAAGCAAAGATAGATTGTGTTTTTAGGTTTGTAGTATAGAATGTGGCGAGTAGGGATTTGTATTCTAAGGTCAATGACCGGCAACTGACGTGCGTCGATAATTGCGACTGCATAGGCTGTCACCCGACCATTCGCTTCGAAACAATGAAAGACATGGCTGGCCCGAACAAATTTATTTCAATAGCTCACGTTCATCACCAATTTTGCGACACCCCGCACATAATCCATGAAGCAGGCTGTTCTGCTTTGAACTCGTGGAGGCCAGATCAGTAGCCAATCGCCGTTATCTACGAAGGAGTCTTTTCTGACAGCGGTTTGCTGCAAACGCGAACAGTGGTGTTCTCTGTATAACGGCTCATCCCTGACCTCCGATTTCACAAAAAAAAAAAGGGAAAACAAAGAAAAACAGGGAGGTTCTCGAAACGATTGGAAATGGCACAGCCTAGCGAAGTACGTCACATTCCTTTCTATAGTTCAGGTGGTTTCCAGCATACTGCACCGACCTTTGCTCGTGAATATATATGAAAGCCGTTCATCCGCTGCAAACCCATCACCGTTGGCTCGGTGCTCAGACCCATCGTGGAAGCCTATGGGGGCGCGTCTAATGAAGTGCGGCTCCCAGCTCATAGGGGGCGGTTCAATCGGTAGTCATTACGTTTTTGGGGAGTGGAAAATCCCTGCTTCTTTCTCCGCCGCAGTGTTGCCCCGTGGAGAGAAAGAGCTTCCGAGCAGAAGCGGCAAAAAGGGAACCGGTGGCCCGAAAAGCGACCACAATGGAAAACCGGGGTCGACACAGGGGCTGCTTCCAAACTGAGGAGGGTGAAGAGCGGAGGACACACATGTTTGTGTGTGTGCCGGTCTCAATCCTACCTCCCCCAGGTTCCCCCCCCCCCCTTTCTTTTGAGAGTGAACCCTGCTTCCCTGGTGCTAGAGCCTGTCTACCAGTATTGCGGGACCACGGGGAAGGGGTGGGAAGAGGGGGGGTCCAGAGGCGCTCTCTACTGCCGCTCTGAGTGAACTTCGCTACGCTGGTGCTTCAGGACCACAGTTCAGATAGGCGCTCCCTACTGCCGTAGACACACACACACGGTCCGATTTTTTGTGTTTATTCGTTTAATAATCTTTGACGGTGTTCGAATCGGTAGATGTCACAAGGGCAGCCGGGCGGAAGGAAGAGAGAAAGGAGAACAGGGTGCTCTTCACTGGGGCCCTCTGGCGTCCGCTGCTGAAAGGACTCGGGAGGGGGGGCGCGATCCTGGATCGGCGGTGTGCACACACGAGCGAACTCGCATGGAAAACGCGTCCTCCCTTTCGCCCCCCTCCGCCTTTCCCGTTTTTTCGTCCGCCATTGTGGAGCGGGAGACTGTCCTCGCCTCCCAGGGCTGCGTTGTGGTTTGCTACGACACACAGACGACATTCACAGCCCGGTTTGTAGTCGCTGTGTCCCGGCTTCCTGAGTTCGCGTCATCGCGATTCGAGTGCGTGACCGCAACGCAAGACTGGCTGTATGTCTGGTCAGTCGCGGGTACGAGCTGCTGTCACTCACATCGATGTCATTCCATATTCTTTTTTTTTTTTCGCTGTTCTGTCCCACGTGTTATTCCGGGTTTATGGTTCGCTGCGTCTGACCGGAACGTCTCCTTGGGAAGGTCAAGAAAGTGGTCCGAAGTGGTATGGGACGGCGATCGGAATCTGTCTGGGGGTAAAATCCATTGGAGGGCGTCTATTCAAATCACTGCTTGCTCTCTCCAGCGACCCTTAAAAAGTAGTCGTGAAGTGGATCAAGATGTGAATTTAGATTACCCAGGTAATTTTCTTTTTGGGTGGCATGCGCCAGCAGGCGTGCACCGATGGTGAAGATTGGGAGCAAAGAAATGAAACAAGGTTACTGTGGCCACCTGCATTAACCGCATTTTTTTAATGTTTTTTTTTAAATTTTTTTCAAGGAAACAAACTTTCAAAGCTATGTGAGTATGCGTCGGTTTAAGGATTCATGCATTCGCGGAAAGCATACCATCAAGCAATGGAAAACCAGGGCTTTCAATTTCGCTTTATTTTATGACATTGAAGGAAGTTTTGAACGGGCACGTGCTATGAAACACTAAACAAGCAAACGCAATTACGCACATGACAAAAGATTGGCCTTTCACTTAACTGCACTTACTATAACTGATTCTACAGCGCCATGCACGAGTTTTACAGGTTCGAGTTCATTACTCATTATAGTGGGAACATAAAAAAAAAAGAAAACGTATACTTACAAACTTCTGGTCTGTGATTGTTCCGCTAATACGGAATGTTATTCTACAAGGATGACATGTATTTTGGGTGTCTTCGCTCTGGCGGATTCGGACGTTCTTGTATAGACCTGTTCCATGTTTGTAAACAGGGGTAAGCGCCGTCGACATACTGAGGCGCTTATGTATGTCGACGGCGCCTACCCCTGTTTACCAATATGAAATAGGTCTATATAGCTTTGTCTCTTGGGCTATACCTTTCAAAAATCGAAGCCAGAACTTTGGTGTCCGTGGAAAACCACCGAGGAGCGCCTCGCGGCACGCGCTCTCTTCGTCCTCTGCTTCATCTACTGCTTTGCTTTCAGAACACGTGCGCCGATTTTCCGGCGTGTGATGCAAAAACTCTGATGGGTGAGAGAACGAGTTGAGTGAGAGGTAAATAGAGAAAGAAAGAAATACACATAGAGAAAAAATTCTAGAGGGGGGAAAATATTTCTTCGCGAGGCGCGATTCGTACCCACGTACCGACTATCCGAAGGCGAGCGTCTTGACCACTATCCAGGCACGCTAGCAGAGCATAGCATAGCCTTGTGTAGTATAGTGTAGCAAGGGGGGTGGAAAAGGGAAGTGAGGGCGAGGATGAGAGAAAAGAGGAGGTAGAATAAAGCCTAACGTAGAAAGAGAGATATAGAGAGAACGAAAAGCAAAAAGAAAATGGAGGAGAGAAAGAGACAAAATCAATGAAAGAGAGAAAGAAATATAGAGCGAGAGAAAGAGCGAAAGAAACAGGAAGCGAGAAATACAGAGAGAGAGAGAAAGGGAAGATAGAAAAATAAAGATAGCAAGACCGAGAAAGAGAAAGACATTGACAGAGATAGAGAACGAAATAAATAGAAATAAACAGAGGCGAAAAAGACATACACCAAAAACAGAGAGAAGATAGAAAAAAGAAGAAAGAGAAAATTTGCAAAACAGAAACAGCCAGGACTACCTAGGCGCCCATCAGCTCCGCTGTCTCTTTATCATTGCGCCTCAGGTGCAAAGCTATGCTAACTTTTTTACCCCCCTCGCACTTAAGTTTACATTACCGATGACACATAGTTGATGATAATATCGTCATTTGGTTGTATCTCTACCTGATTATTTATAATTTTGTAATCTTGATTATCTTTGCTACTGTCGTTGCCAATCAAATATTTATGTTTATATTGCGTAGGAGGTCCCATTTCAGTTTACACTACGGGACCTCCTTCTGTATATCCTTATCTTGTACACTGTATTGTGAAAGAATAAGATTGGATTTGATCTGACTATCATTGCTCAGTAACTTTATCGCCTTCATCTTCAGGAAGGTAAGACGTGTTTACGGTGTTTAGTAAGGTAAAACGCGACAAGAAAGACGTCACGAGGACTTTCGAATCGCTAGCATGAAGATTACTCAAGCATGCCACAACCACAAGGGTTCTTAGGTGGGCTGCTTGGTCGACGAACATTGTGGCAGAACAGCGCACACAGCGGCACAGTAGGAGTGACACTGGAGCGACATCGGAGTTACACTAGGAGTGACCCTGGCATACCTTCGTAGCGATCACCCGCCGAGGTGGTCTAGTGGTTACGGCGCTCGACATGCTGACACGAAGGTCGCGGGATCGAATACCGGCCGCGGTGGCCGCATTTCCGATGGAAGCGAAGATGCTTAAGGTGCACGTTAATGAACCCCAGGTGGTCGAAATTTGCGGAGCCCTCCACTGCGGCGTCCCTCGTAATCATGTGGTTTTGGGATGTTAAACCCCAACAATAATTATTATTATACCTGGCGATCATGTGTCACTTGTCGCGGCGGGACACGGCTGTGTGCTGAGCGCTCACCAGTGGCGTAGCCATGGGGTGGCACACCGGGCCCGTGCCCCCCCCCCCCCCCGAATTTTTTTCGCCATGATATGCAAAGCACAAGATGACACTGACCACATCTGCCTACCCGGCCCCCCACTTCAGATCAAGGTGGTACCCCCCCACCCCCCCACCCCCCCCTCGAACAAAATATCTGCCTACGCCCCTGGCGCTCACTGTCCCGTTTATTCGCGCTGTTCTGGCACAATGTGCGACAACCGTTGCCGCTATATCCGGATGATATCGCAGCATCCGTGAATCGTCGTTTCTTGTAGGAAACTCCTCGGCCTAAGGTCTAAAGCCGTAGGCCAGCGGGTGCCCTCAGCTTGTCTCCATTGACTTCGCGGGCTCGACGACTCAATCGCTTCGGCGGCGGTGCGCTGTTCTTTTTTTCACTCGCACAAAGGGGGCTCGCGGCGCGCCTCAAAGAGGGAAAGGCGCACTCGCGCACGCGCACAAAAACACGCAAAGCCCAGCAGCGAAGCGGTGTTTGCTCTGCGCCCTGGGCGGGTCTAATGAGGGCTCTTCACACGCCCCACGGGGACCGCACAATCGGCCACCGTGCCGAACCCCCGCTGAGCGTAACGCGTGCACATACACACACACACAGCCGGTCTCGTCGACGCAGCCGCGAACCGTTCGCGGCGGAAAACGACTGCGTGTTCCGCACAAAGCAAGCGAACGCCGCGTTGAACGCTTGCAGACAAGGACGTATACCCGACTAGGACGACTCTATATGCGCGCAGCTTTTGGGAAACTACCCCGAATGGAGCCGTTTTCTGTGCGTTTTGCTGCGTAGTTTCCTCTCTACACGGAAGGAAGCATGTGCTCGAAATGCTCTCGCAAGGGGGGGGGGGGGGGCGTGCGCGTCCCTTTTGTGAAGAAGAAAGAGTCGTCAACGAGCCGGCAGAGCTTAGCGATGCCGTTTGTGTAACATGCGCCTACGAGAGGTGTGGTTTTCTTGAATTCTGCGGCGCTTGAAGTCGAGTCTTGAGGGGTGATGAATCGGAGGCGTTGAATGAGCTGCGTTGAGGAACCGGAGTCGTGTCTTTCCCGCCCGCTATATAGGTGAAGGGCGAATATTCTTGGGGCGTTCGTTAAGCAGCTCAGGGGCCGGCGTTGACAAATTAGGAGCTTCGTGGGCAAACAGACAGGGAAGGTGTTCGCGCGCCAAGAGTTCAACGTGTGTCAGGAGTCTGTTATCGCGGTGACAGTTGTCATTCAACCAGTGGCGGATCCAGAGGGGGGGGGGGGGGGCGATCGCCCTCTTCCCCTAAAGCCTTTGTCGGCGCCCCCCACCCCCTCCCTTCAGTGTCTATGTCCACCTCTATCACCGATTCGGACAAATGAGTGGGACATATTCAATTCAATGTTATTTACCAGTAAAAACAATCTGGTGGGACACCTGGGCAAACAGCTGTCGCAGCAGCTTGACAAGGGCCCAGGGTCCCTTACATGGTCAATAGCATACACATGACCACGGCCGGACTAGGGAGTCTAGTCCGGCCGTGACATGACATACTTGACAAAGTGATTTTTACATAGCATTCGCACGGAAAGTCTGTGTACGTAACACTCACCATACATCATACATGTATGCATAAAATGTAACGTTGACACTTCACAAATGAGTTATTATCAGTTATAAGGATAAAAACAAGTCATGGAGACGTTTTTTTATTTAATGTGGCTGTGTCTTTAAATTAACAGTATTTATGCTGTGATGGGGTTCTTGTGATGATATTAACTACAAAAAACAAAAGAGTCAGGACCCCCCGCTCTCCGGTTTTACTTCTAGCGACCCCCCCCCCCTAAAATGAGCGGCTGGAATCCGCCCCCCCTGCATTCAACGTTATTCGTCGAGGCAGGTAACCTCTGTGACGGAAGACGTCGCAACGTATTACATTAGGAGTGACACCGGCATACCTGACGATCACTTGTCGTTTCTCGCGGCAGGCCAGGACTCCCTGCGATGTCTTCTGTGTAGTCAGTCGCATACTCGCATAGTTTAATTCATGAGATGTACGGATAGGGGAGACGTAATTTCGATTGCTCTAATCGACGCCTCTGTCATATGGCGTTCATCGACTATGATTATGCGCTTCGTATTCTTCGATGTGAGCAATACCTAATACAACGAGGTTTTACGTTATTTTCTGCAATCACGCTTGATCATTATTGAGAATGGTGGAGGAGAACTCCAGGAACACCCGTGTGCTTAAACTCGGGTGCACGCTATGGAACCCCGAAGTCGATTTCCTTATGGTTTAACTTCTTTACTTCATAAAGGGCGTGCAGCTGAATCTCAAGCACTGGCAGACAAGACACTTTCGCTTTTCACAAACTGTGCGCAACAGTAGCGTAGGCAGAAATTTCTTCCAGAGGGGGGGGGGGGTGCGGGGGGGTTGTAACCATACCTTTAATTATGCTCGTGTGTGTGATTGAATGTGTGCGTCTATATATGCACATGCAAAGTTTGAAAATGTAAAGACCCCCCCCCCCCCCCTGCTACGCCAGTAGCGCGTAACTGCTTTAGTTGTCAAGATACCTCTTTTCTTATACTTTTTAGTGATCTCCTGTCAAGACGTTCGTGATGCAGTTCTCTTTGGACGCTGTATGGCATAGGATACAAATGATAAGTAGGCTTGCTTGCGATATTTGCCTCGAAATTTCATTCCTCATGGGATTGAATCGCGGGATGATAGCGGGGTGATGCCTTCCAGAGAAAATAAGCAAATCGACCTTTTCAGCAGCCACGGCTCATTTACCGCAATGTGCGTTAACCAAAGAGAGGACAAGGGTTCGTTTCGCATTAAAAGAAAACTAAATAGTAGCCATATCCGTTTGCGTGATTGCAGCCGCTATGTTCCTTCGTTGAGTTCTGGCAGTTATACCGCGAAGCCCTTCCCCGGTTTTCGAGCAGGCCCGGCGCTCAACAAGCTCTCGCTTCATTCAACACAGCTGGGTAGTACTTAAAGGTAGGCTTCACCGCACGCATCTGCGTTAGACGGCGGAAAGCAGCACTTAGAGCAGAAGGGGGCAAACTTTCAAGGATGCCTCTTCAAGCGCCTCTTCAATTGACCATCGGCGGCGTCAAAACGAGTGACGCAAAAAATCATCCCGCGATGACGTCACCCCATGACGTCATCATGAGGTCACAGCCTGACGTCATCTCACGACATCTGCTTTTTTCAAAGGTGGCAAAGATCGCGCAGGCAGGTGCAAAAACACGTCAGGTGCTGAAGCTTCCGCAAGGGTGGTTGATCAATACATCAACTCGAAAAAAAAAAGGAGATGTGTAGCCTAGCCGTGTAAAGCTTAAGAAACAGCGAAGCTGGTGGATCTTAGGGGCTTAACGGGGCCGTTTTGGTTGATGCTATATAAAGTAGGGTCGAACCGACAGCTTGTCACAGACCATGCAAGAATGTCCAAACCCCAGCGCCAGAACTAACGTGCAAAGCTGGCTGTGGCACCCCGCGGCAGAACCGCGGGCCTTTCGTCGCTCGTACTCGGCTCGTGCGGCGGCTGCGCGGACTGTCTCCCTCGGTGGGCGCGGCTGCTAAGCAACGGCACGGAGGGTTCTTTGCGGACACCCGACGTCAAGCTTTAAGAGCTTTGCTCTTAAGAGATCATGACTTTCGCCTTCGAGTCGTCTGAGGCAAATGCATATGGGACCCCGTGAATTTTATTTTCCTGCATCTTGCTCGAAACGGCAGCGAGCGCCTGAAGGTATAAACCCCAGTTATGCATGTTTCGATTAATGACGAGTTGTAAGCCTGAATTTGCGATGTTGACTTTACGCTCGCTTCTGCCCCAGACACAGCGTGGAAGAAAGAAAGATGCGGGACACGGATTCGCCGCTTCTCGCCCACCTTGTTATTGCGCTGAATAACCAAAGTCCACACGCAGGCGGCGTTGCAGTCGCACATTCGTTTTGGTCTGAAACACCCTGAGTGATACCTCGAACATTGCGAGGCTTTCTTGATTCCCAACAAGTCCACCTCGGTGGTACAATGGTTACGGTGCTCGGCTGTTGACCGGAAGGTCGCGGGTTCTATACCGGCTGCGGCAGTCTCATGCTGGTGGAGGCGAAATGCTAGAGGCCCGTGTACTGTGCGATGTCAGTGCACGTTAAAGAACACCAGATGGTCGACATTTCCGTAGCCCTCAACTACGGCGCGCCTCATAGACATATCATGTTTTTGCCATGTAAAACGTCAATTATTATTATTATTATTATTATTATTATTATTATTATTATTATTATTATTATTATTATTATTACTAGTAGTAGTAGTAGTCGTAGTAGTAGTAGTAGTATTGATTTCCAGCAACCGAACTGCGAGCTGAGATCCCCTCGCGACTGTTCATTTCGCGTGTCCTTCATTTGAAACCCGGCCACTCCGTCACACGCTTAGGCCTATTTTAGCGATTACGGAAAAAAAAAGAGAAGAAATGACTAAAAACAACCGCGCAGTAGCGCTTATTTTAATCTCCAGTCTTTTACATCTCCCACTATATCGCTTCGCGCGTCGGCCGCAACGCAGTTATCGTCATCCGGATCTGCAACATCCTGCGATGGCTGATAAGGAAATCGAGCGTAAGTAAAAGCGAGAGAGATATATAATAAACAACAACAAACAAAAAAAGGACCGTTGCAAAACACGGTCACCGGCAGAAGGTTGTCCCGCTTTGCTCGTATCAATTAGTGCAGAGGCGTCCGAGAACCTCCTCCCGATTTGCGGTGCTCGAGCACGCTTTGGCGATCCCGCGAAGCTGTCGATAATGGTCATGGAGAGGATGAAACCGATGCAAGGAGCACGGGCAGAACGAACGGTCGCGGCGGCGGCGGAAAATGGCGAAGGGTCGATACCTCCTCTCCTTTTTTCTCGGCAGATGCCACGCATGCCCGGATGGGCGGGCAAACGAGGCGACCCGCCTTTCTACTCCCCTTTCTCTCCGTTCCTCCTCTCCTCTCCACATTATAACCCCTCTCGTCGCTCAACTAGAGCTTTGTCAACAACCTCCTCCCCTGTTGTGCTAAGTGGTGTCACTACGGTTGTTCTTGCTCTTCCCTTGTTTTGCGGGAGAGATATGGTTTACAAGTTATTCCTTCCGTGCATAATAATATCTGGGGTTTAACGTCGCCAAAACCACGATATGATTATGAGAGACACCGTAGTGGAGGGCTCCGGAAATTTGGACCATCTGGTGTTCTTTAACGTGCACTGACATCGCACAGTACACGGGCCTCTACCACTTCGCCTCCATCGAAATGACCGCCGCGGCCGGGATCGAACCCGCGACCCGGGTCAGCAGCCGAGCACTCTAACCACTGCTCCACCGTGGCGGACGACCTTCTGTGCATCAGGCCCTTCCACTAATTACACTGGTCTAGGTCTAAATTCCAAAACACTGGTATGTTTATATCTTCTAATTGCGAACGCAACTGTGCACGTAGTGTTGCCACACGGATTGCTTGTTGGTTATATAAGTTGTGATAAGCAGTTTTCCAGCTATATACAGCAGTGCGCCACAAGTCCCGCAGAGGACATATGCAAGTTGCCTTAGTGATGCCTTTGGTTGATTTTTCGTTTTGCATTTCAGATTTATGGGTCTCTTAGCCTATGAAATTATGACTTTATAGTCTACTTTGCGCTATAGCATAAGTGCTTCGTTTTTAACGCGATAGCGTTAAAGGCTTTGCTACGCGGAAATTCCAGTGTCGGCTGTCGGCGTCGATGGTCGTGAGCGAAAAATCAGCCGAAATATCTGGGAGCGATAAATTGAGATAGATGCAAATAAATAAATAGTTTGGTGTGAGTGGGAATCGAACCCAGGCCTTCTGCGGGGCAAGCAGGTATCCTTCCACATGGCAACGCCACTGCTTGGAGCTGTTTCGAAAAAGAAAAAAAAAACAATGCATGAATGTGATGTAGTGTGATGAGTAGCCTTAACGCATGTAATATTGCGTGGCAGAAGCATAGAAATTCACCAGGCGTCAAAACATATGAACTGCGCAACGACAGCGTGGCTTAAAGGAATACCCATGACAAAGCGCTCAGGCATGTTTAGTCATCGTCATCAGCAACAGCATCAACAAAGTCGGCAGATGCGCAGGCGCGCGTGTTGCCTTACGGTAGCGTAGTGAGTACTTTGACAATCGGCAAAAGGAGTAATTAGGGCGTAGTGGGCACTTCGCAAGTGTTCTTGCATTAGGCATTCTGGCACAGTTTGAAAGGACCCGTGTCACGCGCAGAGACGTGCTTTTCCTTGCAGCACAGTTGAGGCATCTACTGAGAACCGAGGCTATAGCCTGAAGGCTATAGCGGTTGAGAAGGCGATGCGAACGGGGCCCGATCACGATATCGTGTTCTACTCGTGAAAGAGAAGCTCAAGATATCCCCATATCTTTTAACGAAGGAAAGAAGTGGAAATTCTTAAGGGTTCGTTTTTCTTCGATAGGCACAATATGAATGAGCACTAACAGACAATGATGCCAAGGAATGCATACGGGATGTTTTTAGTGGTAATTGCAATGTAAATGGGAAGAATGAAAAGTGGACGAAAAGATAGCTTGCCGCTGGCAGGGACCGAACCTGTGACCTTCGAATAACGAGTACGATGCTCTACCAACTGAGCTACAGCGACGGTCAACCCCCGGTCCACTTTGTGGGGTATATATGTGCATTTAAACCTGGGAGTGTTAGCGCCATAAGCGTGCGCAGGGTTCCCCTTCAGGGGAGGCGGCGACGGTTCGTCGCAGCCCCCCTCCCTATTAGGTTAATGTATGGGGTTGATTTGCGCCCCCCCCCCCCCCCCCCGTGCGCACGCTTATGGTCAGGGCTGCTAGTAGCCATGACGGCGAGTTATTTTTCGTCCACATTTCTTTCTTCACATTTACATTACAATTGCTACTAATAACGTCCCCTATGCTTTCCTTGGCGTCATTGTCTGTTACTTCTCATTAATATTGCCCAAATCGGTTGTTATCCTATATCGAAGATAGGGTGCCACTTGTCATTGTACTACAGGAAGGAAGGAACAAAAGACAGAGAGGAAAGGCAGGGATGTTAAAGGACACTAAAGAGAAAAGCGATTTTTCCCGTATTGCTGAATTACAATATCACAATACCAAAAACACCACTCTTACCGTGAGAAGACGTTTGGTAAGCGAGAAAACGCACGAAAAGGAAATGCGTGTAGTGACACCACCCTTCGAAGTTCCGCACCATAGCCGTCACGTCATAGATTTTGGCGGCGTCTACTAGGCCATACATAGCTTCTAATCGGTAAAAATGAAGTACATTGTTCTCTCAAAGTAACCATAGGCTTGACATACTAAGTTTCAGGAAATTTCATTGAGAATGTCGCCAAAATACGAAAAATACTCTTTGAAATCCGTGACGTCACGTGCGAAGATTTCGGCGCGACATTTAAAAACGAAACTTTAATCTTGATTTTCTCCTCTATCAGTAAACATATGATGGTGAAATTAACGGCATTAGAGTTCTCATGGTACAACTTATCAATCTAAGCGAACTTATTGTTTCGCTTTAGTGTCCCTCTAACCAGTCTAGAGAAACGGCTATGTTGACCCTTACACTCCGAAAGATAGTTAGAAAGAAAAAAAAAGAGAGAGAGGGGGCGGGAGAGGGAGAGCACACACGCACAAGGTTACACTACTCACATTCACAATATCGCCATTGGCGTATAGCCGCCGGTACAAGTCTGTCGTCTTCAAGAATGTGAGCAATGCCTTAGTCGCCTGCATCCGCGATGACCTCTGAGGACAAAATTACAAAATTGTACACTTTACCGTGGTACATACATACCCGTATATCATGTCCGAATGGCTATAAGGCGATCAACTGTTCAAATGAGATTGATTAAATGAGGTCGTATTTCAACAATGCACGCGGTGCGTTTAGTTTTCGTCTCATCTTTTTTTTTTTTTCGTTACGCGCATTTGCGTGGGTACATTAGTTTCTTGTCGAACAATGGCTCTACAGCGTTTCTCGAGCCGTCCGCAAAACGCAGATAACCTATACACGTGTATTTGCATTTCCATTGCCGTTTATCTGTGTCCTCTGTCGCTACGCAGCGCTAACTGTTGAGTTTTACGTTTGGTCCGCCTCGGTGGAACAGTGGCTACGGTGCTCGGCTGCTGACCCGAAGGTCGCGGGTTCGATCCCGGCCGTGGCGGTCGCATTTCGATGAAGGTGAAATGGTAGAGGCCCGTGTACTGTGCGATGTCAGTGCACGTTAAAGAACACCATATGGTCAAAATTTCCGGAGCCCTCCACCACGGCGTCCCTCATAATCATATCGTGGTTTTGGGACGTAAAACCCCAGATATTATTATTATTATTTTATGTTTGTCCATTTTCTCTGCTAACGTTCATGTTGACCAGCTGTACAAGTTGGCACTGGCCGAAACGTCATAAGTAAACACAACAAAGCCAAATGGGCTTCTTTTTTGGGGCGGGTTGGTGGTTAGATTGCTTAGGTATGTTTGACTGTGGCTCAAAATACCGTTCGTAGAAAAGGGGATAGAAAAGACGTGAAAGTGAATCGCCAACTGCGAACTATTTAATGAGTAGCCGAGAAATTTACAGGAAAAAAAAAAAAGGACACCTTCCGCGCATGCGTTAAGAGCCGAGGCACGACGTGGAACTACATGGTCAGGTGGCACATCCATAACTTTGTATTCTTCAGGAAATGTGCTTTCTTGATTGCATGTTATCATGGCCTCGTTGTTCCACGTCATACCTTTAGTTTTTACGCATGCGTCGAAGGTCTTTTTTTTTTTCTTTTACGTTTCTGGGAGTGTCATTAAATAGTTGATATAGTTGGCGTCACTTTCACCTCTTTTGTACCCCCTTTTAACGAAATATATTTTGCGCCACAGTCAAACATGCCTAAGCAGCAACAAAGCCGTCACAGTGGAGTAGCAGATAGTATAAAGCTTTTGAGCGCGAGGAAGTGGGTGTGCCTTTGGGTCTTTACTTAAAACACGCATTCAGTCAAAATCTAAATGCGAAAACAAACAACAAAAACGTCCCACGCATTTCTGGATTTAAGTGCATTAAGGTGACCAAAGTTAATTGAATGAACTCCACTGTGCCAACTTTTTCTTAAGGCCTCTGCTGTATATGGGACTCAGAACCACGTTAGTTTTCAAACAGCAGCATCCATAATGTTGGCATGGAAGAGCATGAACAAACTAGCCTATTCGTTTTTTTTTTTCGCTTTATTTTGTTCGCGTACTCTTGTTACTATTTTTTGCATAAGCAACGTTTTCTAACCTCCTGTTTCTTTACAAAATAGGTGCGCGATGAGTCAACTACCACGGCTTCTAAAAAGTTTGTATCCGAAAGAATGCTGCTTAGGGCATTTTCTTCGCTTTATTATAAAACCTATCAACGTAAGCATGATGTCCAACCATACGTTAAAGAAAAAAAAAGACTGGAATGTAGGCACAAATGATGTCGATGTATTTCGTAACGTCTGGACTTTCCGAGAAAAAAAAATTCGCGAATCGCTCAAGCGAAGAATCCGGAGAAAACTGTTATAATGGCCAGAAGAATATTTGTCAGTTGCTTCAATACGATTCATCCAGCAAAATTTTTCTTCCGCACGTTGCTTACCTCTGATGCTTCTTTTTTTAGCTGTCGGAAGTGGAAGTAGGTGACACACAGGCACCACTTTGAAGGTCAAAACATCTCGGAAAAGAATAAAGAAAATCCCCCAGAAAGGGAACAGTTGGCGAGTTGGTGCAGAAGCGGGAGAAGTCGCACGGACACGCCTGCGCGTCGCCTTCTCCTGAGCTTCCCCGGCGCGAAAACAGAGCCAGGGTACGTAGGCCAGAGGCGAAAACAAAAAAAACACACTCTTCCCTTCTCGTCCAGATGTTCGCACATGCACTCCACTGTGCTCACGAGGGTTCCGGAGTTTTACCACTTGCCGTAGTCGCAGCGCCATGCAGTTCTTTCTTTCTTTTTGTCCTCACTCTTTTCCACGAAGTCGGGCGAAGAAGGAGAGAGATAGAGAGACGAGGAGATTGAGGGTAGGGCCATTAGCGAGAACGATGCGCGGAGGCAGGCAGGCAAGCAAGCGAAAGGGAAGGAAATGCCTTCCTCTTAAGCCGGGGGTTTCAGCACGGGTCTTCGTCGTCGGGGTCGTCGACAACGCGAGGTGCATGCACGCCGGTTGAGAAGAGCCGACAGGACCCGGGCTGTCTCTCTCTCTTTCCCTCTCTCCCACTGTCTCCACTCACCCTCCGCGTTTGCTCGTAAGCACCAGCACAGCGGCGAGCCGCTGGTGGCGGGAATCTTCTCGCCCTTCTGTTTTTTCTCTCGTCCGAAAGACCTCACGGTGGTTTTTGCGCGACCCTGACGGAGCTCCGAGAAAGCGGCAGACCGTCTCCGCCGGCTGCTGGACTGCGAAGGATGTGGGGCAGATTCCCGAAAAGACCTGCGATGTCCCCCCTCTGCGCCCCCCTCCTTCTTTGCTCCAGAAAGCAGTGAGGACAAGAATGACCCTCTCCTTTGTCTACCGCGTTTCTCTGTAGTCAGGGTTGAGTCTGTGGACGGTGCCGTGACAGTGCAGTTGTTCTTCCCTTCGCTTTCAACACTGCTTCATTGCGGACCTGAAGACCCGAGAGTACACTCACAGTCATACTCTTGGAGGGTTTGACACAAGACGCCTTGGGATTGTCGACGTCGCGTCTCGTTTGGAGCTTCGAGGATGTGGACGCGTGTTGGAGTGGTGATGACCTGTGCTCCCAAAGCTAGACGGCCGCCGGCACGCGAGGAGACCGCCATTGTGACAGTATCTACCCTTTCCTCCTCCTCGATCTTGTGGATCCGCTAACTCTACCAACACTAACTTAGGTTTTGTGTGTGGCTCGCGGGTTATGCATATATACGCGACAGTCGAAAGGCACGATGTTTCATTATCGTGCGTGTGCTGAATGGGCTCCAGCGGGGAGGCGGCAACAACGAAGTGCTCTTGATTCCTGTCTCAGCGTTTGAGAGGGCAGCCTGATTATGCACAGCAGCTCCGCTGTGGTATAAACACTTTGGACCCGCGTTGTGTCAGGGAAGCAGCGTCCCGGATTCATTTGTGAACATGGCTTTTGAGGACACCAACCAGGTCCTGTAGCCAGCTGCCGCGGTCGTCGCTCGGTCTTATGAACGCGATGCACGTGTTTCTGCAGCTTGCGCGAATTGTTGTTGGAGCAAGGTTCTGTTTTCCCAAGACCATTAGTTCCATCGTCATCGAAGTGAAACTGAAGTGTTACAGTTCAAATCTCAACGCCGCAGACGTTCCGCGCGGTTACGCTAATACTGATGTTCGTTTTTTAGGGTTTCCCACGCTTTATACATTTACTGCATGGAAGAACGTGTTTAGACTGCATTTCGGATCTTGTTGATTACTGAAGCGGGCACAGCAACCGTGCGACATCAAGACCAACCGTGCCTACTTAGAATATCCGGAATACAATATAGATGTCCAGTGGCATCTTATATATTTCTGCATTTAATCTTGCAGTCGTGACTCTCAAGATTCGAGGATAGCGCACGCACAGTTCTGATATCCGCGCCGATTATCAAGGTTTCTTACATGATAACAAGTAGGCAGGTAAGCCAGTCCGTATGAAGCGATAAACCCAACGAAATGCGATTTCCAAGGGTGGACATCTCTTAATTCATAAAGATAGCGGTGCTCGCTTGGCTCGGAATGGTTATCTTGCGAACTACCTGGATGTTCGAGAACGCGTCGGGTGTTCCGACCACCCGAGAAGAACGCAGGAAATAAAGAGCACCGCAAGCTGTTTAGAGAAGTAGTCTGACATTAGTGTGAAACGTATGATTTATACTTGGTGAATCGCTTCAGCGTTACCGAAAACTGCCTTGGCAGCCGGAACAATCTTCCAGCTTTGTTCAAGATCTGCAGACAGTACTGCCAAAAGTCGTTCGGGAAAAGACAAACGTTGGAAGCAAAATCTTCGAAGACAGAGACATCGCTGACGGCTTGAACATACTCTTGGACAGACTGAAACCCTGAGGTCTCCATCCTAATGCAAATGTATTGCAAACGACGCCACCGTTAATTAGTGAAATAGATAAAAGGGAAGAGGATATATAGAACGCAAGGGCAAGCAAGCGTGGATCACGGAATGGCGAGCAAGTGCGCGGCGCCAACCACTGCCGCAGCGGCTGGAGCAGTGGTTGTTGTGAAGACGGAGCCGCCGCCGTCGCCCCCCGCCGATGCTCTGTTGCTGCGCGCGATCATCGCACGACGCCGCGGCGCGCCGACGAAGCAGCATCGACGTCGGCGGTGGGATCACATTGCCGCCGTCCTCCCCTTCGGTCGGCAAGTGGAGCCTGCCCAGGGGCCGAGCCTTTGGCGGCGAACTAGCGTTCATTCGCCTGAGGGCGCATTCGTCAACGGAACCCGTCCACAGGCGGGACATGGTCGATTTGGAGGAATCCGAACCGCAGGTAAGACAAGCCCCGCAATCGCGACTCATAATTTTTTTCTTTTTTTCATTTTTCTCACTCTCGCCCCTTTCCGCCTTCGGCCTCTCCCTTCCCCCCGTGCTCGCACACCGCCCTGTCGCGCAAAAACCTCGCGTCACATCGTGGCCCTCCTACGTGTACATGCATGTCGTATAGTATACATAGCATGCGTGATGGCGGACACATCCGTTGCGGTCACGGACGGTATAGATGTACCGCAACGGGCTCCGGGACTTCGGTACCACCTGTTGATTCGAGCCGCTCCTCTTCGGAAAAAGGCTTCGCTGTGATTCGCACGGGCAAGCTACTGCAATGGAGTAGTTAGTTTCGCTCACGTGGATTTCGTATGTTAAGTATACACAAAATGAAACCCGCCCAATCTATGGCACCTGGTCGCACTTCTGCAGCGGAGGCGAGCACTCATGCGCAATCGCTTCACTGTTGTTGGAAAGCTCACTTAACGCGATGAAGTTGGCGATGGATTGTCGCTCACTTTCTGAAGTAGTCCTATAGACGGCCGCAACCTAATCATTGCACTTTATGTGTAAGCGCACGTGGAACGGTCTACAGCGGTATTCGTTTACCGAAATTCAGCCACGATTGCGCAACGTGTTCTGTCTGGACGTTTCATGGCCGCTTGCCCACAGCAGATGCGAGAACAGGTGACGGCTTCCAAATGTGCTCGCAGTTCACGTAACTGCAAAGGATAGGGCGTTGTGGACTTCGGAAAGAAAAAAAATGGTAGGAGTGATTTACATTCAATATACTCGGCTCCTGGAAGTGGCATCTTATCGCGTGCAAGATGACCAAGTGCGTTCGCATGTTTTTAATGAGTTCACTTAGTGTCAAGCACCCTCGCTTGAAACCATTCCCAGGTCAGTGGTTATTGTACACTCACAGCCCTAAGAGAGTGCTAGCGACTCCCTTTGCGGGAGTAAACGCTTGTCCCATATTTCACTCTCTTTTCAGGAGTGCTGAGAACTCTCTGCTACACAGAGTAGGCACACTCTCCCGACAGAGTTCTGGTACTCTGGCTGAGCGAGAGTGAACAAGCTCTCTCGCCAGAGTAAAGTCACGCTTCTGAAATGGAGTGCATACACCCTCTGCGGGAGTTACGCTACTCTCTCACAGAATTTTATAATCTGGTCTGGCTAGAGTGCATCAACTCCCTCCAAGAGTAGAATCACTCTTTCTGCTAGGACTAACGCAAAAAAAAAATAAATAAAAAATGTCGAGCATTTTCTACAATCTAACAGTGAACAGGCTGAGATTTTTGAAGCTTACGTCACATATACGGGACAGGCATCGGCACACACATTACAAACGTACACAACACAGCAACACTGAACATATACCGCTCGCGCTACGGACAACCATACTTTCAGCAACCGGTATATATACCCGTGATGTCTTGCCCCCCTTCTAGTGCCGGTGGCGCAACATCTCAATTGTGCGTATTTAAAGACAAACATACACTGAGCCCGTGTAAGTATCTGGTGATAGTTAGGATCACTGTAGGCACGTCTGCCTTTTACTATAAAACTACATAACATTCAACGCCATTTTCGTTATTAAATTTCAATTATCAGCTGGCATTCTGTCATATCGGCTCAATGTGGTTCAGCCGGCCGCTTATGCCGAAGTCTGGGAGCTGTAGCTACGCGCTTACAAATATAGTTGGGACGATCTTTCAGCAGGGCTGGCCAACGAATAATCTACGAACGTTACGATCCGGGGTCCGATCCGACTTACGGGGCTGCGGCATGTACTGCAAGTACGCCAGAAAAACAACGCCGATTGGCAAAACCACAACTCAAGCGCATCTCTGGCAATAATCCTTACAGTTTTGCTTACCTCGGCTACACTTTAATGGGATAGTGAGAGGCTTGAGAAATGCGCAAACCTCAACCTTCGCGAGCCACTTACGCCGAGATCGGGCCAACCAAATACGACCCGTACGAGTACGACTCCCAGCGAAGGTAGGCCTAGCGTACCGGCCGCGTGCGTGTACATGTCATCGGCGCTTCTGAGCTTAATGATACGCGATTCCGATGAGTAAAAATGACTGTACTGTAGAGCTTTGGCATCGGTTAACCTGACTGAACCATTGTTTCTTGCGTACGGTGTCCGCACAAGGAGCGATGAGCATCGATGCGACGCGCTTTCGGCCAGTGCACACAGGCCGCCTGCACCGAGATCGGGCCAGCGAAGGTAGGCCTAGCGTACCGGCCGAGTCCGTCTGCATGTCATCGGGGCTTCTGGGCTTAATGATACGCGATTTCGACGAGAAATAATGACTGTACAGTAGAGCTTTGACATCGGTTAACCTGTCTGAACCATTGTATCTTGCGTACGGTGACCGCACAAGTAGCGATGAGCGTCGATGCGACGCGCTTTCAGCCAGTGCACACAGGCCGCCGCAGATAGCCGCCGGGCACACTCGCCGGCACTTCGCTGACTCATACGTGAAAACACAGGCTTGTCATTTGGTACGCCTTATTGAAGTAACATGACGGCATACTTTCTTGCGCATTCAATTTGATTTTTAGCGATCTGTTAGGTAGTTGCAGCTATCGGTATAGCGATGCAAATCTGCACACTGACACAACTGCTGCACTAGCATATCGTCGCTTGCAGAAGAAAATACAGATTATTCAATCAAATACGCGCGTACTGATCGAACGACTTTACAGTCGACATAAAACTTCTGTGCACGTCAACCAACAGAAAGAGCGAGAAACGGCTCTTGTACTGGGCAGTAACAGCTGATAATCCGCCCCAGATCTTTGTAATTTTTATATATTTGTTTTCCATGTTATGAATTCTGAAAGAAAGTTGGCGCTGTTGGCCTTAACCGCATGTCATGAGTGGCTGGCAGCAGTTTCCATCTTATGAAGACGTAAGGTTTAGTTGGGAAAGACAATCGCGTCTGTGGTCAGAATGCGACCCGTGAAGCGAAACGGCGTGTTTTGTTTTTATCAGTTTTGTTTACCTTGTAGTCAACGCGGTGAGACGTGGCGTGGTGGCAGAGCTAGCACTCGCCTGGTAATCGGGCGGTGGCGAGGTCGAATTCTGCTGGTGGTGTCTTTTTTTTTTTTTTTCTTTTTTTGTAAGGCACTTTTTTTTTTTTTTACGAATGTCTCGAGTCTCGTTACTCTAGTGGCAATTAGCCTGTGCCATAAACTAATTTTTGGCGACGAGTTAGAAGTTGGCGCTGTTCCTTGCTTCGAAGGTGCCGCTGTTGTTTTGGGAATCGAACGTTCACAATCACAAAACCATACTTTTGTTACCATTGAAAGTTATTCTGCTAACTTGACGCAATAAACTTGCATCTGTGGCGTCTACGCTCAAAGGCGTATGGTTACCAGACAGTTATATTGCTTTTAGGCGGCGCGGTGGTGAGATGCAGGCGCTACATTGTATACTTCGTCCGCTAAAGACGGAGTGCCAGACCCCATTCACGCCGCATCGGCACGAGAGTTGCATAGATTGGGAACTCCGCCTGAGTAGCAGAGCGTTCGCAGCCTCTTTTACTCTTCCTTCAAGGGAAGAGTACTTTCGGCGGCTAGCTCTGCACTACTCCCCCACGGAGTTAAAGAACTCTGGCGAGAGTAATGCAGTTGCCCTGCTCTTCAAGTACTCCCTCTATTTCTGTGAGTGTACAGTCAGGGAAAAATAGTCATTCCTATGGCTGAGATGTGCTCAGAGCAGCGGGGTATCTAGGTCAGTCTCCTAGACCGACTGGTTTAGTTTGCGACTGTCACCTTGGACGCAGGCGGAGATGACGATATAGTGCTATCGTTTATGTCAATCCGTGCCTTACACACCGGCAGGGGCGTAGCCAAGAAAGAGGGGTTGGGGGGGTTCAAAGCCCCCCCCCCCCCCCCCCCCTCCTCCTCCTCCGCAATTTTTCAATTTTTCTTGCGTATGTATACACGCGCACATGCAAACGCACGCACGAACATAAACTATGGTTGAACAACCCCCCCCCCCCCCCCCCACCCTCCCTCGAAAAAAAAAATTCTGGCTACGCCCCTGCACACCGGTAAAGCGTTCTGAAGTTCTCAGCAGCCTTATGGTTATTTACCTAAATCACGAGGACAATTAAGAGTTGGTTATTGTTGACGTGTAAAGGAGTTAATGGAGAGATGAAAATAGGAGATAACGTGCAACTGGTTAGAGCCGAGCCGATGGGAAATTCCACATGACATGGCGCAATACGTGGGGACGACGGCGGGGTATTTGCACTTAGCTGTCCACTTTCTTAAGTGTACTTTTACATGTGTTTTGCATGTTTGAAAGTGTTAGCCAGTGGCATGGCCACGGCGGCGGTTGTTGAGCATCCAGTAGACTGCAGACGCCGCGTAGTACGTGAACTTTGGATAAAGCAACTGGCCACTAAACCTTCGTACGCTACGTCAAAAATGTGAGGGATGCCAAGGGCCAAGACCCTCAGACAGCAGGTGGTAAACATCACTTGCTTTTTATTTTCAATTAAAAAGCAAGTTCTCTTTTATGAATGTTCCATCAGCCTGGGTGTTATCGCGGAATCATGCGGTCTGTACCGCGGCAGTTGAACTGATTGAAGTCAGTGACTCCATCCAGCTGTTTAATCTCCGACATGTTTCTGGAAATGTTTCTGCATGTAAACTTAAAAAAAAGATGCTACAGTAATAATATCGGAGTCTAAGCTTATGCTTCACCCTACTCCTTAGAGAGTCTGACGATTGTCATATCAGTGCTACAAGTATCATTCAAACAAGTTATGTGGTTACGTTTTTAAAGTGCTTAATCACGTGCGCCTAACTAGCTAATACCAAAGGTGAAAAATTAAACAAGTTTAGATCCATGGTCTATTAATAGAAAGATTTCGCATTTCTCACTGAGGAAAAAAGGTATGTTTAAAGGTATACGGAGTATTCGCTGACGTCATGGCTGCCGCCATTTTGTTGTACAGAAAGCACAGTGAAAGGCGCGCTTTCTTATCTTGATCTGCTTATCTCCAGAACAGTGAAGCTGCGAATGTACAACAAAATGGCGCACGATGACGTCACGTGAATAACCCCTGCAATAGGCAGTTTCAGAATAGGTCACTAAAGATAACGTTCGTTGGTTACGATACGCCATTTTCGCCACGTTACGGGGGGTGCCCAGGAGGATAGCATATGAGGCATGCGCAGTGGCTATGAACGCTAACGCAATGTCTGGCTTACCTTATTCTAAAACCGCCTATTTAAGCCAGTGGCGCTGAAACCGTGGCACTAGTGACGTCGGATGTTAAATGATTTCGCCATGAGGGATGCGATGCGGGCTTGTTGGTAACACATCTTCAGTAGGTTTCTTTGTAGCGCACATACACGACAGGACAAGATGAATGCACATATAGACACACAGGGTGCTATGTGTGTGTATATGTGCCTTCATTTTGTCCTGTCGTGTATGTGCGCTACAAAAGAACCTACTGAAGATTTCGCCATATTTCCACCTATAGAAGATGTTTCGTGACAGCAAGAGCTCCTAAATTTGTTTCGTCTTTTGCAGCTTTTGACTGCGCTGCATTCAACCTTAGGAAAGCGTTAGACATATCACGTGATAAGTTATTAACTCAAGGTGCACACGTGGGGATTGTGCTTAACTATGAAGTTATTTACGCAATATCGTATTTCGGTATTACACTCATTTCGAGCTCGCCAAACCTGAGGTCACAACGAGAATGGCACATTCGGAATGACCGCACTTGTATAATCTAGCAAGTTAGCCTAGCTTAGTGCTTGTTTTTCAAGTGACACTAATGAGAGAAGAGAAAATTAAGTTTATTAATCAACTATCCCTGTTCGTTAATCACACATATATATAAAAAGCCACTCTTACTGCAGCAGGAAGCATGGTTAGCCGCCCCAACAGACGCTAAAATGAGACTGGTGGCGACGCCAACGTGAACTTCTCGCATTAGCTCGCCCTGACGTCATGAATTTGGTTGTTCTTTGTGCGGGTCGAGTTGGCTGTTTAATAGCGAAGAGAATACGTTGTATTCTAAAGGAATACAGTAAAATCCCACTTGAACGAACGTCAGTTAAACGAACTATTCAGTTGTACGAACTTTTTTTTTAAATCCCCCGCCGAAGCGCCATTGGACTGATTGCTTGCGCATTTCAGTTTAACGAAATTAGTGCAGAGCGTATTTCATTTCTACGAACATTTTGTGCGACACCATCTAATGCCTCTCAAGATATTAATGATCAGAAATTGTCTTAAAGACTGGGTACAGACAGCGCTTTGCGGACTACGTCACCAGTGACTCGCGTTGAGATTCTCGCCATTCTGCCAGCAGAAAAAAAACTGTAGCGAGCATCCTACCCGAAGAAGAAGAAGAAGTGGAGGAAGTAACCCTTGCAGAGGAAGCACCAATAATTTAAGCTATAGAAACACTGGTGTACTTCGAAAAGTGAAGTCCTTCGCTCATGGAGGTCGGCAGGATTTTGTCTTGGGGGCTGCAAACCCGTGTTGCATCACGGCTGGGGGAGAAGGAAGCGCTGATGTAGCTTTGAGGGGAGGGGGGGGGGGGCAACTGCTCGTTTGTTTTGAGGGGGGCAAGTGCCCCTTTTGCACCCCCCCCTGCCGACGCCCATGCCTTCGCTACCAAGCGGAATATTGTGCCGGAGAAGGTTTATGAGAGCTTGGACACAGTGACTCCATTCGTGACCACTGCAGTCCGAAGTGCAATAGTACAGCAAAAGATTGCTGCATTCTTCAAAAAATGCTAAATAAGCAGAACTGCGCATTCAAATGGGCATCACCGCAAATAAAAGGGTTCAAATTTCATTTCAACATCTGATGTTTTCTTTAGCTCCTAATAACAAGTTGCAACATAGCTATTTCCAGCTCAGCTAACTTTCACTTGAACGAACTTTTTTCTTGGGGTCCCTTCGACTTCGTTCAAGTGAAGTTCCACTGTACAACGTAGACGTGTTGTCAAGCACCACAAGTTTTACAAAAGTGCAGTTAACGCCTTAATCCACGAAAACGTTATTTAGTGTTTGTATTTACTTTTTTTATTTAGTGTGTATGTGCATTACAGCTTTGGATGTTTATAGAGCTCTATACAGAAAGTAGGGTAAGTGTTATGAGAAACGTTGCATTGCATACGTGACACATTGCGCGACACGTTGCCCGTCAGTTTGCAAAAGCGAGAGGTGAAGCGTTTTTTTGATTTTCAGTCGCGTAGCGTTGCTGCGCATGCTTGTTTTCAAGCTGACTCATCAAAAAGAACGCGCGTGCGACTCGCCCTCTGACGTCACGGCTTCACTGGTGCGGGCATAGTTTTACTGTTGCCTAATTTCCGGCTTGTGGGCCTTATTATTTTGTTTAACTGTACGAGTGGTCGCGAGACGTGCTTTTTTCAACGTGGAACCTAGGTTGCATTGCGCTTACTGCGAACACGACTGTTGCCCTCCACACGGGGGAGAACACGCTTATTTAGAATTGTTATCACGATTAATAATAATAATAGTAAAAATAATAATAATATGTGGGGGTTTTTCGTCCCGAATCCACGATTTGATTATGAGAGGGACTCCGTGGTGGAGAGCTCCGGAAATTTCGACCATCTGGTGTTCTTTAACGTGCACAGTACACGGGCCTCTACCATTTCGCCCCCCATCGAAATACGACCGCCGCGGCCGGGATTGAACCCGCGACCTTCGGGTCAACAGCCGAGCACCATAACCACTGCTCCACCGCGGCGGACGTACTTGTTAGCTTCTTTCGTTTTATATATGTACATGTTTTTACTTATGTTGTCTTATTTGGATGCCTATTGTTGTTTGTGTACCTACATTGAAGCGCCCGCAGGATTAAATGAAGTCAGCAAAAAAATAAATAAATAAATAATAATAATAATGATAATAATAAATAAATAAATAAATAAATAAATAAATAAATAAATAAATAAATAAATAAATAAATAAATAATAAGCAGCCACAACATAGATAAAGATAAGCCGTCAAAACCTCTACTAACAACTTCATTTGTGCTTCCTAAGTGCAAACACATGCACATGCACAAGTGCGACACTAAATGGAAACAATGAATTGGTTTATATTTATAAATCTTACTTTGAAAAAACACTAATGTACAAGTTAATTTCACCATCATAGGCATATTAATAGAAAAGGAAATCCGTCAATGTTTCATTTTTTTTTAAATTTCGCGCCGAAATCTCCGTGCGTGACGTCACGGATTTAGAAGTGATTTATTCGTGTTTTGGCGACTTTGAATCAATGAAATTAATTGAAACTTAGCATGCGTATGTCTCTGGCGCCGTCGGAGGACAATGTACTTAATTTTTACCGATTAGGAACCTGCGTAGGCCCTAGTCGACGCAGTCAAAATCTATGACGTCACGGCAATTGGTGCGGAAATTTCAAAGTGGCGTCGCCACCTACATTTTATTTTTTGCGCGTTTTCACGCTTACCAAGCGTCCTCTCGCGGCAAGCGTGGTGATTTTGGTATTGTGAAAGTATAATTTTCTAAAACGAGAAAAAATCGTGTTTTTGTTTCTTCCTTTTAAAGTAAACACCAACATGCCCAAGCAACATGTCCTCTGCAGTAGAATTATTCGATTGCAGCGCGGGTACACGCTATCAGGCTGTAGTTTTTTTTTTTTTTTAATATATGCAGAAGACGGGAACGTAAGAGACGCTAGAGCCGGCTATCCTATTCGTCGTAACAGTAATATTTAAACACACGCACACACACGCGCGCACGAAAGTAAGAAAAACAAGAAATAATAAAAGAAAAAATAATCAGCAGTTACTACATGTATGTGCACATGCGGTCTCTGGCGCATAAAGAATACCTCTAAAGGCAGAGCCCCGGTACACACAGAGTGATCACACATGATCAAGTTGTTTTTACATGCACTTACATGTAACATCCCCATGACATGTTCATTACCAACACATTATGATGTAGGAGCAACAGTGTCATTAAAAAACGGCTATAGTTTACGCAGTGTGCCTATAGTTTTGTTTTTTGCTTTTTGTCTTTTGTTTACAGGCTAAACGCAGGCGGCAGGACAGTGATTCGGACCTCGCCGTCGGGGGGCCAGCATGCGCTGCAAGAGTCCAGGTAAGCGATCCACTACAGCCGCGGTCTTCGAAATCGCAGCCGTGTTCTTTACGCAAAGCATGCATCGTGTACACCGCGTGGTATAGACTATTTTACGGACGGGTTTGAGTGCCATGCTGGGCTGTTAACCTTTGTGTTTTGTATCTTTAACAACTAAACAAACAGTGTTATACAGTAGACGGAATACGCATGAAAACGGTTGGGCTGGTGCATACGATGTTTCGTGGCCAATATTAGTTCACGTCGCGATATACAAAAACAAGAAAACATCGACTTAACAGCCCAAGATGGCGGCGCCCAGATGTCTTATGGAAGATAGTCTATACGACGCGTTGCGCGTTGACATCTGGGGGGCAACAATGTGAATGTGACCACTGATTTGTCATTAATGTGTAGTTTTAACTGACAAACTCCGACCTAAGTACGTGGGAACGAGGAAATCTTTTTACTGGGCGTCCGCTTCTCAGTGGCGTAGCCAGGGGGCACGTGACACACCGGGCCCGTGCCCAACCCCCCCCCCCCCCCTACCCACTAATTTTTCTTTTCTTTCTTTTTTTTTCTTTTTGTGCCATGGCATACAGAACCCAAAATGACAATCGACCCCATCTGCCTGCCCGACCCCCCCCCCCTTCAGATGAAGGGGTGCCCCCCCCCTCCCCCGAAAAAAAAATTCTGCCCTGCCGCTGCTGTGGGCTCGATAAAATTATTCTCTTCAAAGTCTGGCGATGTAAGCTTGTAAACATTGCATTGTGGAGTGTACTTCTTTATGTGCAAGAAAATTGCACGTTCGTAATTTTCATGTTTTTTAAGATAAAGAAAGAACTGCTATTGACACATTATGGAAACTGTTTGTTAGAGTCAGCTTATGTTTTCTTTTTTGCTGTTTTCTTCTTTGCTCGTTTTTTTTTTTTTTTTTTTTTTTTTTTTTTTTTTTTTTTTTTTTTTTGTTTTGTTTTAAGCCGGACTACACTTTCTATCATTTGCCTTAAAGTGGCAGTGACACGGTGACCCACCAAACGGTGGTTTTCAGCGAAAAAATAGAAGTAGAGGGTTTATTGTGACGTTTTAAGTGCGGAGCACTTTAGGGGGCCAGGCTGTCGTACGCTATCGTATGCTGTCGTCGTCGGCGTTACGCAGGCAAAACCACATACAGCGTAGCCAGCTGTATGAGCGCTCGCTGGCGCCAAAGAGAAGTCTTCTTCCTCTTGTTCTTCGAGTGTCCTGATGATGATATTAAGTGCGGACATTACTACTATGTCTAGGGAAACACGACAACACAAACCACGTATAAAAGTTGAAAGAGGAAGCAAGCGAGAAATAGAAAGAGATAGAAAGAAAGGAAAAAAAATAAGAAAAATGGAAATAAACAGAGAAAACACAAAAAACTGGAAAAGAGAACAGGAAAGAAAGAGAGGAGGAAAGAAAGAGAAAACCGAAGAGAAACAAAGAAGGCTGCCCAGCTCCGCTCTTCCTTCAGGCTTGGCACCGCTAGGGCGAAGCTGCCTTAATTTTTTTATTACGCATGCACTGATAGAGACAGCCGGAGACGTTGCTCCGGTAATTGATCTGTGGTTGAGGGACCGTTTTGCTGAAAATAATTACGTTATAAGAGAGTAAAAGGAAAAGCGAAATCCTAGCACACCGTCCTTGAGCTGTGTATAGGCCGAGAGGCTCGCTAGACCAAACAATTGCGAAAGGTGACCTTAAGCGCGGAGTAAACATTGCCCCTTCCATTTGCACTGAGTATTAAAGAAGACAGAAAGATAGGAATTATGTGCGAAGGTTACTGCTGAACACATAGAGGTCGCTGCAATCACTGACAGCCCGGCGACGCTGGAAACAAAACAGCCCGAGGCATATTTTCGTTGCCTGCAGTTGACATCCATTCTCCGGTAATTCTTTTTAGCTCGTTCTTTATTTTCCATCCTTGACTGACCGGCCTATTTTTGGGGACAAACATAGCCCCTTACGCTTTGTTTTCGTTATTGTGTTTTTCTTAATATTTATTTACTTACTCCTACTTTTGTTTTGACTGCCGTCTTTAAGCAAAAGCAGGTTATCCGGCCCTCGCGGTAAATTGCGAATGGAAGGATTCGGGCTGGCGACACATTTCATGCGGCCCTATAAATAAATTAAAAAAAAGAGAACTCTAAATAGGTTCCTCTTCGCTTCCCCCCACTTCAAGGCTTCCACACTGCTAAGCGCTCGCCGATTATATATAAGCAGCCTCGGTCTAAAGCCGGTGATAAATTGTTGCCGCATCAGAGGAGCCCGGTACGGTTGGGCCCGCGTGAGCGAAGATAAGCCTCCACCGGTGTCGGGGAGGGTGTGAAGTTATGGTGCGGAGTCGCCGAGGTAACGGAAAGAGGGGGGGGGGGGGGTATGCAGGGGGGGTGTTGAGGTAGGCTTGACGTAACCGGGGGGGAGGGGGGGTAGGGGGGCCTGAGGTGGGCTTGATTAGCGGTCGCAGCGGGCGGCTTCCGAAGACACCCGGGCGATCTCCAAAGCAAACACGTCGAGCTTTGCGAGGGAGTCGCGCTGTGACGCACCGCACGTGAAGCCCTCGGGGCGGGAGTGAGCTGCGACCATCTGTCGACCGTAGCCCTGACACAAGTAGCCGGCGCTTCGCGACACCACGTATGAAGGACAAACAAAAATTGCCCCCCCTATATTACCGTCAATTAGACACAATTTTAATGAAAACCTGCTGACAATGAATGGTATAGGGAACGTTAGTAGTAGTCTTCGTACTGTATTGTAGTTATGATATAAATGTGAAGAAATTAAAGTGGACGAAAAGACAACTTGCCGCCGGCAGGGACCGAACCTGCAACCTTCGGATAACGCGTCCGATGCTCTTCCAATCGAGCTAAGGTATAGCGGTCGTTCCCCTCGTCCACATTATCGGGTATTTCTGTGCATGAAAATTTTGAACAAGCTGATCCTCACTTGTTTCTTTGTTAATTTTTTTGCTGCGTTTCGCTGACCCGACGCCGGATTTTCGCTCAAAGTCACGTTTGCCCGACGAGGCGTACAAGGCTTTCGCCGCAATAAACTTTCCTGTGGGGAACTGTCCTAATAATAAGCAGTATACGCCTGTATCATTAAGGCGAAAGCCTCACATGCCTCATGAAAACTCGAAAATTGACCCTCCAGATAAGCAGGAGAACACCGAAAAGTGCTCAGAGTACTAGAAGTAAAGCTGATAACAGAGAGCATAGCTAGTTGGTGAATATTCATTCTAAAAGACAGGGCGTTCAAACACATACACAAGAAAGTCGGTGCCATCCACACGAGTGATACAATCATCACGCGCTGACGTCACCGTATGACGTCATCATGACGTCACGTATCGCCACAATCTGTGTCGTGACATGACATCGTCGCTAGCATAGAGTTTCCTAACATTAACTAGGGGGGGGGACTCTGGCGCTGCGATCGTTCAGCCACCATGCGAATGATGGGTAGGGCACAAATTTGCCTAGTCCTTCGTACTTGCGGCTGCGAGCGCACTCGTGGCTTTGTTTATTGTTGTGTTTTGGTTCTGTTTCGGATAAAAGAATGGACCGTTGTGAACTTCGTGAGCCGGTTTGAATTCGTGAGCCTAAAAAGGTCAAGGTGGTGAAGCATAACTGCTAAACCTTTGCTGAACTTGGTCTTGCGGCAAAGCGGATTCAGGCCAGACGGAGCCAAGTGGAGCCGAAAGAACGAAGATTAGACAAATATGTGTACTACCCATCATTACCCATGCTGGCTGAAGCGTCCGTGCGTTGCAGCTCCCATGGAGCCTGCTGGATTCCCTCTAGTGTATTGATAGGAAACTCTATGGGATGAAACCATCGACAGAGAGGAAAAGGAATATGAAGGCTGTCGCCTTCGAGTCGTCTTAGGCGAATTGCTCACGAGACTCTGTGAGTTTTTCGCAGGTTCCATTGCACAGCGACCCGCATTTCGCAGCAATAACTCCCGGGTACTTTGATTTAGGTACACGTTAAAGAACACGTACCAAGTGGTCAACATTAATACGGAGGCCTTCACTACATCTAATCATGCTTGTGGCACGTAAAACCAATGACTTTATCATCATCATTATTATTATTATTATTATTATTATTATTATTATTATTATTATTATTATTATTATTATTATTACTATTATTATTATTATTATTATTATTATTATTACTATTACGAAGCTTATTGTCTGCAAATTACACAGTACGAAGGAGCTCTAATGCTTGTATATATAGATGGACAGAAGGAAGCCTTTAGTGAGCAAGTGCGTTCGTTTAGCAGCAGCGGCGTTTTATCGTATGACTAACGTGTCAGGGCATCCTAATGCTAGTGCTTCCCCTCCTTCTAACCCTCTTAACTTTACCACCTCGCGCTTGCTTAGTGCTTGTATCGCAGCTTCTTCCGGCATCTGTTTAACACATGGTTATGATGCGACTTCAGCGCAACCAGAATTAGCATGTGTGATGGCATGCACGTTGCGTTTGCGAGAAACGCTATCTCGTCTGAACTTTTCGTGTGTATGTGTGTGTGTTTGTGCGCACGTGTGTGTGTGTGTGTGTGTGTGTGTGTGTGTGTGTGTGTGTGTGTGTGTGTGTTTGTGTGTCCGTGCGTGCGTGCGTGCGTGCGTGCGTGAACGCTACGGATACGATACATCTGCTACACATGGCACCTACGGTATTCAGGCCCACTGCATCTCTGTACGAAAATAAAAAAAGGAAAGAAAAGATCGGCGTATCGAAAACTTGGTACCACATGGTTCTTGCCCGGGGTTTCGGGCAGTCGCGTTCAAAACTACGACGATTGCCCTTGCAGATGAGTCCAAGACTGACAACGGGAAGAACAGGTGTAGGGCACACATATGGATGCTGAGGATGAACAAGACACACAATTGCTGCGCTGCAACTTCCTTTCAACTTTCGTGTTCCAAGCTGGGCGTTGAAGTTTCTGCTGTCAAAATGGTTAATCACAGCTATGCCTCAATGTCTGCGTCAGCCATTGGATGCTATCGGTAGCTCTACTCGTGAGCCGGTTTTAGATGGGGATAGTCTGTTCGCACCTGAACAGCTCGGGGTCTCGCGGCCTGAGTTAAAACGTCATGTGTGACGTCATACCACCGTTGTACAAATTGTACGGAATTGTGTAGATCTTCGTAAGTATATCCGTATGTTGCCATTGTCAGTGGTTGCCCCCCTCCCCCCCCGCCCCCCCCTCACCGTGCACACGCCTGTAGTTGTAATCGCCGAAAAATGGTTTAATCTTTAATTTTCTCACTGCTGCGTTCTTCATTATCACAAATGCGTGACAATGTAAAAAGAAAGGTGATATCTGTGTTATTGCCACCAGCGCCAGCATTACAGATAAAGAAATGCAATATCCGTATAGCCACGTTTCACATATATTTCCTATTGCGACAAGACGTGTGTAAAATATCGTTGACAGAAATGTTTCGAACAAAGCAGCGCTTGAAGTTAGCGCCAGTCGGCGCTGTTTTTAGTGTTCTTTCTTGTACGCGCTAACTTGCAATGTACAAACTTAGTACTCGAGGATTTATTTAGATAGGCTTTAGCGGTAGGGAACAGGCGCCTATCAAATGTTTCAGCATTCTTCTAGTGCTCGAATTCACGATGCACTGTGGTGATTATGGGACCGGGTCGGCAATGCATGGCTCTCGATGTGGTGTACTGCTGCAGCCAAGACAGCCAGAGCAGCCCAGCCGAGAACGGCTCGAGCGCCGGCTCGGACAACTCGGGTCCGGACTCGCCCGTGGGCGCCGACGACGCTCTCGGCGGAGTGGTGAACGGTCTCGGCTCCCTTCCCCCGCAGCAGCCGCCTCCGCCGCCCAGTCAGCAAGCTCAGCAGCCGACCGAGCCGTACCCGACCACCGCCTGGAACCTCTGCAGCGCCCAGAACCAGGAGGCCCTCGCGAAACTGCACCAGGTCAGTGCGTGCGGGGTCTCCTCCTGCGTCACTGGTGTAGCCAGGTTGAGGGGTGTTGAGGGGATTCAACAACCTCCTTGCCCCCAAAATCAATCAATCAATCAATCAATCAATCTTTATTAATGTAGTACACTGCAGGTGAATATGCAGGAGGAGGTCCCAAGGTTACAAACCGCAGGTGGGACCTCCTATGTTAATACAATGGAAAAACTCAATTACGAACAAGGAATAACAAGAGCGTTTTTTAAGTGTTACAAGTAACAAGGAAATTACCGAATGTTCAGGTTAGCACTTAGCAACTACAGGATAATAACAAATTCACAGTTATACATTGAATAAATACTTTTTTAATTTTCCCATAAAAACATGGATGTGCATTAGATTTCTCAAATCATATGATAGTGAATTCCATAACGAAATTGACGAAAAAACAATGCTCATTTTTTCCATAATTAGTGCGAACTTTAGGTAACAAAAGGTTATTAGAAACAGCGAATCTGGTTTTATTGGGATTACACAACAAGACAGCAGGAAATATGTCGATGATGAGTATGCGAAATCTTGCAATTTCGCATACACGCGCACACATACAAACGCACACACGAACATACATAAAGCATTGTTGAACACAGTGCTTTGTTGGGCGCGTTGGTTCATTCTGGAATAGACTTGAGCGCAGAAGGACGAGACATGAGAAGAGAAGAGAGCAAGAAGAGCGCTCGTGTAGTCGTCTTCTCTTCTTGTGTCTCGTCCTTTTGCGCTCATTGTTGAACACCCCCCCCCCCTCCCTCCCACTGCCGAAAAAAAAATTCTGGTTACGCTCTTGTCCGGCGAGGTGGCAATTTGGGCGGGTTGTCGTCGTTGCATTACGTTTGCAAGAATTCAGCGCAACTCAGATAGAGAGCAGGAACTAAGATGGCAGCGCTGCCCCTGTCTACTGTGCTTTTTTTTTTATGTTCTTAGTTCCTGATATCTTTCTAGGTTGCGCTGATTCCTGAAAAGTCCTCCCGCGTGCCGTTCCTTCTTCGCTACGTTAAAAAGAGTTGCGTGCAGGACTACGGAAGGCGTAGGAAACGCAAAGGGAGATCTACTGCGCGAGCTTGTGATAAATACTAACGTTCCCTGCTGTTTCATTGCATGGTAATAAAATAAAATTCTCGTGTCCTAATACCAGCCGTCGTCAAACCGAAGTCGCCCTAAAGGCTGTTGGTGTGTGACATTAAAAACTTCTGTACTGAACGAAAGACTATGGTGTGGGGACAGACTTTATTTTTCTCGTGTCATATTTCATGCTGTTATCTCATCCCCCCTGCCAACCTGGATGTTGTTAAAGGGACACTGAAGAGCAACACGATTTTTCGCGTATTAGTAAAGTACAATTTCACAATCCCGAAAGCACCACTCTTACCGCGAGACGATGCTTGGTAAGCGAGAAAACGCGCGAAAAGAAAATGCTGGTGGAGACGCCACCTTGAGATTCCCGCACCAAACACCGTGACGTCATAGATTTTGACGGCGTCTACTGGGTCCTACGTAGCTTCTAATCGGTAAAAAATGAAGTACATTGTCATCTGTGGGTGCCGTAGACCTAACATACGAAGTTTCAGAAAATTCCATCGAGCCCAATGTCGAGAAAATACGAAAAATACATTTTGAAATTCGTGACGTCACGCGCGGAGATTTGGCGCGAAATTTAAAAATTAAACTTCAGCCTTGATTATCTCCGCTATTAATGAACTTATGATAGTTAAACTTGCGACAATAGAGTTCTCAGAGAACAGTTTATCAGTCTAAACCAAGTCATTGTTTCACTTTAGTGTCCCTTTAACCTGGTTGCTCATTGTGCTTTCTCAGTTTCTCGTTGTTCTTTTGTGCATTTGTAGAAGTTTCGTGCAACCTAAACACCGCTTTGCCTTCAAACGCAGGGCTCAGCGGACTACGGGGACTCGTCGTTGGGCCCCGTGGCCGCACCGTACGCGACCGACGGCTCCCTGGGCGACAGGCTTCAGTGCGGGGGCGGACGTCTGGGAGCCGCCGTGTCTCCGACGGACGCCGACCCGCTGCCCTCCAAGAGCAGCCCCGCCGCGGCCCTGGACTGCGCCGCCTACGCGCCCTACTACACCAGGTCAGTAATTGGCCGTCATATGCGGTATATGTCCCCCTTCAGGCGCGAATTACGATGCACTGTCGACGAATGTGTCAAATTCACAAAACACAATTCCAAGGCACTCAATATTACATTACCAAGAAAGATATTGAAGTAATGTGATGTTCTTGCGTGATTTTCAGCAATTAGTTGTAAAATGTATGAAATTAAATACTTAATCATTCTGCAGTCAATCATGTTTCATTTTGACGTAAAAAGAATGATATCTTAGGCTTCTGATGTGTGTGCAGATAGTTGTTCGTTGCATTAATCTCTAGAAAAGAAAAGTAATACTTTTGACGTTGGTTCTGGAACGTGGCACGTTGAACGACCCATCGAACATCGTAGTGCCTTCACCGAAATGATCTACGTTACACTGATCGGCTACAGCAGACTGAGGTTAAGTCAAGTCATATTAACCACGCAGAAGGTTCAATTAATCTAATGAGCAATGTATTTTGTTCTCTTTTGGCCACAAGTTGACACAGCTAGCATAAAAAAAAAATTGCGTACACAAACGTAGCCACCGCCGCTGAGCGGGATATACGGGGAAGCAACTTGCTTATCAAGGCGAACTTCCTTACATGTTTCATTTTAAAAGCAAAAAAGGTGGGGCGTACTACGGAACAGGGACAAGAGCAGAAGACGACAACACAGGCGCACTGTGTTGTCGTCTTCTGCTGTCCCTGTTCCGTAGTGTGCCCCACTTTTTTTGCTTTTAAAATGAATCGGCACCAACTAGCCCAAATGACTGTTTTGCCTTACATGTCTCACGCGACACGTCGGACAAAAAGCCTGCGCGTGGGAAATGACTCAAATAACGACGACGAAGTCATGACGTGAGCTCTGCCTAACTTTGCTTTTGCGGCGTACGCAGGGACTAAAAAAAATAAATAATAAAAGCGGATTTCATGTGGTTATAAAGATCACGGTAAATTAAGTACAGCTGTCGCCTTCGCGTCGTCTTAGACGAATGAATAGGACCCTGTGATTTTTCCACAAGCTGTAATTTCCCAGGAAAACAGGAACAGACATACATTTGTAATAAACAAGTTGGTGTGTTTACTCTTTAAGTAGTTAGTTGGGTGTAATTATTTTGTTGTTGTTGTTGTTGTTGTTGTTGTTGGTGGTGGTGGTGGTGGTGGTGGTGTTGTCTGGTGGCATTGGTAGCAGCTGCAGTGTACCATATTTTTCTTTAGCTTCTGCGCAACAAAGGAAAACAAACAGTAAATGTTGATCGAGGTAGTTGCGCGTTTCACACTGTAATCCGTAGGTTCAAAGAAAACGAAGAAATCGTCACCATTGAATGCAAACTCACTACTAGTATAAGTGTGCAGCGGCTGCAATACTGGAATGGTTTATCTTTGACGATCTAAAAAACTGCAGGTAAGGGGAAGATGGATGGTTGCGACGAAAAAATCCGTAAACTGGGGTTGTGTGCTCGAGCCGGCGTTTCGACAAGTGGATTTGTCTTCTTCAAGGCTAGAACCGATTTCCTTAGCTAAGGAAATCGGCTCTAGCCTTGAAGAAGAAAAGTCCACTTGTCGAAACGTCGGCTCGAGCACTCAACCCCTGTTTACGGATTTTTTATCTTTGGCGAGTCACACAGCGCTTGATGCCACGTGTTTATGATGTCGCGATGGCGCACCTCGTGAACAAACACATGCGCTACCATCGACTCCCGATGCTCGTGTTTTTCATTGCGCAGCATGCAGGCGTACAGCCAGCTGAACAGTGGTTCCTACTCGATGCCGGCGTCGAGTCTATACGGCACCCAGTCTGGCCAGGCGTACAGCTCGGACGTCCTCTCCTCATACGGTCGGTATTCTCTCCTTTTCCTTCCTCTACTTCCGCCCTGTTATCCCTTCTCCCATAAGCGTGCGCAGGGTTCCCCTTCAGGGGGGGGGGGGGGAAATGAAGGTTCGTCGCAGCGCCGCCCTCCCTATTAAGTCAATGTATGGGGGGCAGACTTTGCGTCCCCCCCCACCTCTCATGTGAATAGCCCCCCCCTGTGCGCACGCACAGGGGGGGGGGGGGGTATGCCTTTTCCCATGGTGCAGTGCGGTTCAGCTGTCCTCAGCCGAGAAAAAATTACCTTACGAACGGCACCGCCTCCTTTCCCTTCCTTTTGAACAAGAATCGCTTACGCCACGCGGATTTTGTTTGCATTTTCCTAACTTTGTTCTCTTTAAGGTCTGCACATCTTGCTACAGCCCCCTTCGGCTTCATTTAGGTGTCGTTTTCTTTCTTTTTCTTTTTTTTTTTCACGACGCGCATTCTCGCGTGAAAACATCAAATGGAGATTTTGGAGGAATAAAAAATGTCGCGAAGGTAATAAATGACATAAAAGTATTGTTGTTCTAATTTTTTTTTATTATTAATAACTACACTGATCACATGTTTCTCGTGTTTTCGTGCCTTTCCGTCGGCGGAAACCCACCGACGGAAAGGGCGATTTTTCGTCCGCTTGAATTGGTTTCAATTTACGTTATTATTGATGCACTACAGTTAAAGACAGCAATTATTACCCCCTGTGCATTCCCTGGGCTAATTGTCCGTTGGATTCATTTGGCTATGTCTAACAAAAAACCCAGCTTTCGTTCAGACTAACTTATTGATGTTCTTGTTCGGCAAAGGAGAAGTTCTCTGCAAAGCAGGGTCCGAATCCAGCATCTAATTTTATAGGGGGGGGCCCGGGGGCGGTCACTTGAAGTAAAACCGGGGTGGGGGGAGTCCTTGCTCTTTTGTTTTCAGTAGTTACTATCATCACTAGAACCCCATCACAGTATAAATACTGTTCATTTTCTGCTCGCAGTGTCCTAATCATTTGTCCTAATCGGTGATAGGAGGTGGGACGACAGACACTGAAGGAAGGGGAGGTAGTGTGCTGACACCAGGCTTTAGGGGTGGGGGCATCGCCCCCCTCCCCCCTTTGGAATCGCCACTGCTGCAAAGTATAGCGCCTGAAACTCGGACAGAGTGGTATTTGCCGAAAGCAGTGCTGGACTTTTCGCTTGATCCTTGTCGGACGACGCACGAGGTGGCTTGTCTTGTACCCGCAGGTTCCCGACAGGGCTCGTCAGCGAACGCAACGAGTGGCCAGGGCAAGTCTAACCTGGCACAGTCTTACCTGTACGGCGCCGGTGGATTCGCCACCTCCAACGGAACCCAGAGTCCCGCAGCCCAGGCGGCACAGGGACACTACGCCTACGGTACGAAAGACACCTGCGTTCCTTTTCCCACTTGAACGTCTTCCGCCAACTGTTCAGCCGCCTGTCGTGGTATAGTAGTTAGAGTGCTCGGCTGCTGACCCGAAGGTCGCAGGTTCGATACCGGTCGGCGGTGGTCACTTTTCGATGGAGGCGAAATTTTATAGACGCCCCGCATACTTGGATTTGGGTGCACGTTACCCGCCGCGGTGCTCGAGTGGTCATGGTGCTCGACTGCTGACCCGAAGGTCTCGGGTTCGATCCCTATCGCGGTGGTCAATTCTAGACCGAGGCGAAATGATACAGGTCCGTGTACTTATATTTAGGTGCACATTAAACAACCCCATGTGGTAGAAATTAACCCGGTGTCCCCCCACTACGGTGTTTCTCACAATCATACCGTGGTTTTGGCTCACCCGAACAACTATTATTATTTGGGAGATGCTAGATTTCGCTGCAAAGCTGTAGCAAGGCCCGAACCAAGAAATACGATAATCTATCATGTGTGATTGTGTGTCTTATCTCATGCTTTTGTTATATGTACGTATCAAAACTTAATTAACGTTCTAAAACCGTAATATGACCATGAGGGACACCGTAGTGGCGGGCTCCGGAAATTTCGACCACCTGGAGTTCTTTAAACGTGCAGCCAAATCTAAGTACACGACCCTCTAGCTTTCGCCTCCGTCGAAATGGGAACTGTTCAGCATGGTTATCAGCCTTCAAGCTCGCGACAGTACACGACGCTGTGAGTGATTCTACTATTCAGGAAAGTTGCGTCGATGCTTACTCTGTGTGGATGCGCAGCTTTTTTTATTTTGCGAGCGAGCATAGACACTCTCTTGTCATCTAATTACCCCTTCTCGCTATCTTTCTTTCTATCATCTTCACTTCCCCCTTCCCCATCCCTAAAGGCGCTGATCCGTGCCCCCATGACGGGAGGCAGAAAATAGCGTCTTTTTATTTTCTTCTTCTTTCTCGAATCTCTCGCTCACTCTCTCTCACCATGGCGCACCTGTCTTTATTTTACCGTGTTTTTTTTTTCGTAAACACGAAGCCTCCGCTCCGAGTGTGTATTGACAAGTCTGATTTGCTAAACTGCCTTTCTTGTTTTAATTCGATAGGTTGTTCGTAGGTATAATACACTTACGACGCATCGCAAAGTGCAAGTTATAGATATCCGCATACCTATATAGGTATGCGAAGGTATGCCAACAAGTTTTGTTTTCTGCATGAAGATAAATGAATCAATAACTTATTTACCGCTTCAGGAAGTAGCGGGCATGGGACGAAAAAGCTCTGAGCTTGACTAAGCTTCTCAGCCGATTACAGTTCAGCAGCATGCAATGACGGCAACAAAAACTGGCGTACAGTGGGCGTCAAAAGTTTAGAGACCACTAGCCTTGAGAAAACTTTGAATTTCCCAGCAACATGTGACTGTATTCGGTCGAACTGCACGACACATGTTTGCGTTTTATGGAACAGGCTGGAAGTTTAAATTCAAGGCTGCATGCCGAAGCAGCTTGAATAATCGACGTTTTTTATGTCTCCTGGTATCTAAACTTTTAACGCTGACTGTACTTAAGCACAAGCACTAAGCGAGCGTACATTATCCTTGCACATGATCACCAGAAGAACGCGACAAATACACGCAAGTTGGAGCGAAAAAAAAAGAAACGAAAAAAATGACAAGGAAAAAAAAACACTACATCAAAGATAAAGTTCAAACTGACATTTCAGATATCAGCTCACGAAGAAAACATGAAGCGCAGACCTGCAACAAGAAATATCAAAACCAATAAACCAGATTTAGTAAGGATCGGTGAATGGCACGTGGATTCCAAAGTTTCGAGTTCGATCGCTTGCTTGATATCTGTGTGTGGTGCGTAGCCGCAGTTTCACGCGTTTCCCTTCGTTTCGTTGGCAGGTTCTAGCTACGCTGGCGGCGCGTTCGGCGGCTCCGCTCAGGCGGGCGGCGGCGCCAGTGCGGCGCAGACGGCGCTCGACTACTCTGCCGGCTACGGCGGCTACGGGGCGGCGCAGGGCTACCCTTACTACGCCCAGGGCTACGGCTACGTCCAGGCAGCCGCGGCCGCGGCGGCAGCGTGCGCCTCTCCGCTGGCGCCCTCTACCTACCAGCTGGCACAGTTGCCACCGTCGCAGCAGCAGCAGCATGGTACGTGGCGCCCCCCTTTCAATATCATACAGAACTCAAAATCGGTTTTACTTATTTACATAAATAGAGAAAATGCGTACAAAATATTTGGACCAATAGCCTACGTGGCGGGTCCAAAAATTGAAAACATATAAAAAAACTTGGATGACGCTTGAGCTTCGCATTCTACTCTGGAAGGCGAAGCTCAAGCGTCCTCCAAGTTTTTTATATGTCATTTGATCGTGTTCATTCTTTCGACGTCATTTCCGTGACGGAAATACGTCCCTGAAGTCTTGGTGGACCCCGGCATAAAACAATTTCGTGTTAAAAAAAAAGAAAAACTAGGAGGAAGCTTGAGCTGCGCCTTCAAAAGTAGAACGCGATAACGTAATCGGGCCCCGTGCGCATCGCCTTCTGAATTGCTACCCCAGCTTCGTTTCTCGGTGCATGCCTCGAACGTGCCGTAAGGAAACAAACAACTGTGCACGTAACATTGGCCGTTCCAAACTATCCTAGAATGCCTAGTGTAAATGCAGTTGTTGAGTGGTCACTACGCCATAATTCTTCCTGTTGCGAATCAGCGAAGGACCCACTATGCGTCCGCAAGGCATCACGAGCACCTGCGCATCCGCCCACTTCGAAATTTCCGGGGTAATCATATCGTGGTATAGAACGCAAAACCCCGATAATTATTATTAACAACGTACATAGACAGATAATCACCAAAATCAAGCTTTTGTACATAAAAATGAGCAAGTTCTATATTGTTCCTATTTTTATCTACCATCATGGTTTTGGGACGTCAAACCCCAACAATTATTATATTTTTATCTACGAAGGGAGAGATATTACATTTCGTCTGACAAGAAGCGTTTACATGCAAGGTAAAAGTTACTTGTTACTTTTATTTCCACAAGCGCAGTGCACCGTGTTACAGCGCCAAAATATTCTAGACTAATAATCATTCACTATAGACATCTTTACAGGAAGGATGATTTAACTTACGATTACTTGCTTGCCTGTTTGCAGCTGTGAAGTTGAAGGTGGTGTGCTTTCCTTCTGTGTCCGCTGAATCAGATGGTATGCTAGTCTAGACATGTTGACAAAAAAAAAAAAAAAAGGTTTGAGTGTGATTAAGTCATTGAGAAGCACCAGTTACGAAAACGGAAGTCGAATCCACCGCCGTCAGTTTACGCCTGCTGTACATTACTAGATAGTAAAACTGAGTGGGGAACACCGCATGCTGTGTGTTGCCTGCAGCACACAGCAAGGGGGGGGGGGGGGACCCTTCCTTCAAATTTTCAATTTTGCGTGTGTATATGTATATGCGAGAACAAGTACAAACGCATGCGCAACATGCATGGTTGACCCCCCCTCCCCCTCGACCCCAGCGAACGCGAAAAAAAATTTCTGGCTATGCCCCTGCTGCATGGCGTGTACTCAACCGCACACAAAACTACCGTGAGCGAGTTTTGCACGATATCCCGTTAGTTCACTATCACTTGCTCCAAATAGAACATTGCCTCAGCGATTCGTTGCCCCTTTGCCATTTCGATCGAGGTTGAAAGGTTACAGCGATGCGACGAAAACGGACATAGCCAATTCCAGTGTGCGATTCCCAGCGGACTGTCGCAACAGTGTGAGTCTGCACAGGGGTACACGTAACGCCCTGAAAATCTTGGAAGCCTAAATGCTTCAACGTGACGTGTGCATCCGTTACGTAAAAAGGCCCAGGTAATGACGCTTGCCGCGACCGATTTTCACCACCGGGGGCGTTGTGTAAGCACGCAGCCAGGGAACTTCAACCGACCTGTGAAACTTAACCGCAATTTCAAGTACCGACAGTTCTGGCGCTCTTAAGAAGGCCTACGTTCCGGGAATGGGGCTTATGTGATGTAACGAACAAAAGGTCGGGACGGCAATCCGATGACGCATTAAAGGCACCTGGTTGGCTGGCTGGTGACGCAGCGTCATGGTGCACACATACAAAAAAGCACGAACACACGTACAGAGAGTTGGGATGCAGAGTAGTGATGATGCTGCGTCACCCCCACCCTTTTACGTATGTTCGTGCATGTCTGTGTAGGTGCAAGCATAGGCGCGGGCATGAGGGTGGCAGAGGGGGCGCCCCCCCCCCCCAGGTTACCTAAGAGGGGGGGGGGGCGGCGCAAAGTCGGTCCTATACAGTGACTTCATAGGGGAGGAGGCGCTGCAACGAACCTTCGCCCCCCCCCCCTGAAGGGGAACCCTGCGCACGCTTATGGGTGCAAGGACATACACGAGATTGGAAAATTTCGGCGGATCCCACGCCTTGTGGGAATCGGTTTCATGCGAAGCAGTCGGCAAGTAATTTTTTGGCTTTCAAGCGTTACGAGGTGGATCGACGTGTTTTTGTAAGTGTGGTAGTATAGTTGTTTGCACATCGTGGACTTACAGGAACGTCGACTACACTGGCGTTTTAAGGGTATCTTATGGTCTGACGTACCGTCAGCACTCACGCTAAAGCAAATACGTCAGTATTTCGAAACAAAGTGCACCTTACTGTGGGATAATGTGAATTTCATGCGGAACTTTCGTTAGCGTATTCCTCCGGCGTCGAGCAACGCTTGAATATAGTTCGCTTAATCGCAGGAATACAAATCTAATGTTTATTAGACTGCTATAGAAGCGGAGCCAACACTTGAACCACAATTGTCGTTAACCCGACATGACGCCCGAGTACATATGTAATGTTCATTCTTAGCCAGCACTGCAACTACAAATGACGCTGCTGCCACAATACGACTGCATAGGGTCCTTTTTTTCAAAGCAGTTTCAATACCTGGCGGGGCCCTGTGGTAGAATCGAATGTGGTAGGTCGAAACCGCACCCCTGGCTACGCCACTGGACTACTCGTTCTTGCAATTTGCGAATCACTACCGCGACTTCGTTCCTAACGTATTCAAAGAGGACACCAGAACGCCGAGCAATCGCTGACATACTCGAAAGTAAACTCTCACGTCTCCCCCTGTTTTGGCGACATGTGTTCCCGAGTGCCCGACACAAGCCTACGTCGTCAACGTTTGTCAGACCGGACTATAGAGTAGCCGTGCTTACGTAAGCCTAAGACCGCATTTATATCTGAAAAATTATGGGAAGGTAGGGTACGTAAAAGCCGGCTATCCCAACATTATGGTAGTAATATAGAAGATACATACAAAGATAAGAAAATAAAAAACAATAAAAGAAGAAAAATAATCGGAAGCACTATGTACATATATACAATATAGGGCGTATAATGTATGACAGCCGATCTCTCAACGAGCATGGCTGAAAGATTCGCTCCCATGTGCTAGAATGCGGGACACTGTGTTGGGCGCCGACGGAAACGCTTCTCTCTGCTTACGAGCAAAACCACAACTCACCGTATTCGCAGAAAGTTCCAGTCTATTCATTTCCTTGACTTAATAATAATAACAATAATAACAATAATAATAATAATAATGTTTATTCTTACATGTGTACATAACGTTACATGCCTCCGAGATGAGGCAAAAGGAAACAGACATAACTGTTTCTTGACTAGGCTTACATCCCGGTTCGTGAAAAAAAAAAAAGTAAAATATAGTAAAATACCGTTTTTCTTTTCGCTTTTGTTTTTTAAGGCAATATGATCTTAAAATGATCTCCTGTCACTGCAGATAGTGTAATTGAGGTCGACTAGTTCAAGCGGAATACACTTGCCAGCTCGAGAAATAGAAATACGTGTTCGGCTAACTAATAATGATTAACTCATTAGCGTTAATTAGTTGATTCTGGTACGCATTGAGGTTTGCGAGCTGTAACCCGTGAATCCGCAAGGCGTATACGATTTCAACAATAGCACGGAAAGTCGAGCTAGTTGGTAGGAATGCATATTTGAATAGCGCAAAAAAGACACAGGGACACAGGCGAGAAAGTTCAAAAATAGTTAAGAACAGCATTGCGTTTTCCTGTTTTAAGTCCGCACTATCGAAGACATGCTACCACCTCATGAAGCAGAGTCTCGAAGGCCAGGTTGCTCGATTGACGCAAGCAGGTTTCCCGTCCTCGTCATTGCTCGCAACGTGCGCGAGAGCAGTTAAATATTTTAAGTCGCCATCTGATCCGAAGAAACCATGCGAACCAGAAAAGCTGAAAACGGCTGTCATCCCATATGTCCATAGCCTCTCGCATCGCCTAAAAAAGATTGGCAGAAAGTACAATGTAAACGTAGTATGTTCCGCTAAAAGAAAACTTAGCCGTGTGTGCCCCGCGGTGGACCGTTTGTACAGAAAAGAAGGAAACGATAACTTGTCTAAAAAAATGTGACATGCGCCATACCATGAAGTTCTTAGAATGCAACAAGAGTGGCGTAGTATACCAGTTACCAATGTCGTGTGGTCGCGCGTATGTCGGACAATCGGGACGGTGTGTTAACGTTCGACTACGGGAACACCATTCTTCTTTGAAATGCAGGCCAAGTAGCCACCTGTCCCTTCACTGTGCAAAATGCAAATGTACCCAGAGTTTTGATGATGCAACTATTCTATTCCAAAACGGCGATCAGACAACTAGAGAGGTAGCCGAAGCCTTTTTCATTGCGAAAATGGGAGAGAAATGCATTAGCCACCCGTCCTTATCCCTGTCAGATAAGGAACTTGGTTTGCTGAGCTCAGGGCTCTAAATAAGTAAATTGAAGTGCTGACTATGCTTTTGATAATAGACGGAGTCATTGCGCATGACCAGATGTTATATGTATGTATGTATATATATATATATATATATATATATATATATATATATATATATATATATATATATATATATATATATATATATATATGTGTGTGTGTGTGTGTGTGTGTTGTCTTTCCGAATAAACGTCAGTTGAAAGTTAGCGCCTGTATCTTCTTTCTCGCCTGTGTCCCTGTGTCTTTTTTGCGCTATTCAAATATGATTTCAACAAGTTTTCTGGGTGACACCAGTATCGGGATACTCATTCGTAAAGTGCGCGACGAAATGGAATGGGCGTTCTAATTGTATTGGTACTTGAATGCAGGAAACTATGTTTCGTGAGAAAAAAAAACTGGGACAACAATGCATTTTTACCGCAAGCTAGATGGCGCGTATACAGAAATACGCGCTACCCTCAGAATTCGTTGCCTTAACCCAACGGTTACAATTCGTCAATTGCTGTGTACCTATAGCTAATTAAATCAGGAAGTCAATTTGTAATTTTTAGCTGATTTCTACGCATCACGTGTCTCGATGTTCTGCCCAAGAAAAACCCGCCTCTTTGAGTAATATTCTCAAGGGCTACAATGTGCCATCATTCATAGGTTATCTAAAGAAACACGTGCGTGTGTGTCTATATATATATATATATATATATATATATATATATATATATATATATATATATATATATATATATATATATATATATATATATATATATATATATATATATATATATATATACATAGGCGTGCGCAGGGTTCCCCTTCAGGGGGGGGGGGCAGGGAGGGGCGAAGGTTCATCGCAGCGCCCCCCCCCTTCCTATTAAGTCAATGTATGGGGCAGAATTAGTGCCCCCCCCCCTCCCCCCCCCCCTCTCAGGTGACTAGGGGGGGGGGGGGGCGCCCCCCTCTGCCCCCCCCTCGTGCGCACGCCTATTTATATATAAATATAAATATAAATAAATAAATAAATAAATGAATAAATAAATAAATAACCAGCCTATTTCCAGCCCCAGTATTCGACAGCTGGTTGTGTTATCAGTATTGAGCACTTACTGTTTCCTGTGCAAATACGGCTGCGAAGTGAGTGATATAATGCGCAAAGCAAAAGCAAATTAATAATAAAGAAAAAGAAAATGGTAGCGGTTGTTCACGACGCGATAAAGTTGGCGGTGACCGATACCGCCTTCTCGTCAAAGCGCCCTTCTGAAGGTCAGATAACTCGTTCTCACAGCTTACTGTAGACGAACGTGTTCAATCGTGTTCCGTCGGTAGCGTGGCCGAGCGGTCTAAGGCGCTGGTTTAAGGCACCAGTCTCTTCGGGGGGCGTGGGTTCGAATCCCACCGCTGCCACATTTTTTTTCTTTGTCATTTTTTTTTTTTGCCTGCGGGGATGTTAAGTTACTATCGGGTGTTCGCGCTGTTGCGACCTCTTTAACGTTGCGACCTCATCACCTCATCACCGCAACGTTCATCACCGCAACTTGGACGTCGTTGCTCTCACCTCTATTACTTTTTTATTTATATATGAAAAGAATATGGGAAGGTACGCTACGTTAGAGCCGGCTATCCCAACATCATGGTAATAATATACAAGATACACTCAAAGATAAGAAAAATAAAAAACAATAAAAGAAAAATAATATGAAGCATATACAATATAGGGCGTATAACGCTTGAGCACAGTCTATTTGTGTTAACACTGAAGTTCTGCGGAAGGAAATATTATCGCGGTGGACTGCTGAATAAACAACCCTCACGACAAGTAAGTTGAAGCTTCTTCACATTCCACATGTTTCTTTGATTACGAAAAATGTTCGTACAAAGTGTAGTTTTCAGCCACAATTACAATATTGCTGTATGTTAAAAGCGTGTCAGCTTCAGTGAAGTCATTAATTATCACCGATATAACCGTACTAATACGAGATAATGCACCAAATAAGAGAAATGTACTGCCCAGAATAAAAAGAAAAAATCTACAAGTTTTCTACTACTACTAATTTTCTCATTCTAAAGTTTTTCTAATTTTACTAGTTTTTCGAGGCCCTTCTTTACTGTGGTGTTTTGCTTTTGTATTCTGTCCTGTTTTAAAGTAATTGGTAACCCCTCGGTACTTCCCTTCTTTCTACCACGAGTTTCGGTTTCCATCGCTTCCTCCATAAAAGTACGAAGTAGTCGTGGTCATATTTCTATTTTTGTTCATTGTATGTGTGTAGTTTCATTGCAATCTATAACGACAATAATCAGTCAATCAATCCTTCGTTTATTCAACTTGCCCAGGCACAACCGCAAGGTTGTTCTGCTGGTGCACAAAAAAAAAAAAAAACGAATATTACTATTACTAAACAACACAGCGATAGTCGACAGGAAAAAATACGATCAAAAAAGAGCAAAAATGCAGGAACAAAGAGTCAGGACAACAGGGCAAAAATACAATAACATTACACGAGATGTATGGAATGTCAGCGGTAAAATAAAATCGCGTACAACAATGCGCTAGGCAGGTTGAAATACAAAGGAGGCAAGGATATTTTGAATGTGCCACACTACGGTAAAACAGCACAATAATCGAAGGAGAACGAATGGAATTTTAGTGCCGGGGGCCCCAAGCCGCTCGCGTGCGCATTCTCTGGGGTTCCTTTTACCTTCCGGCTCAGGAGAATACAAAGGAACGAAAGGCTTATTACGTACGTAAGCCGATTTGGGGCCCCAGCACTGAATGCCTGAGGGCTATGAAGAACATGGAGATCAAGAAAGTAAGAATTATAAAGCCTTTGTACCCTGTAAAAATAATAGTACTTAATTATAATAAATTATGGCAGCTTGGCACTACTGGTGCCAATGCGTGAAGGTGCATAGAAGAAACAGTAACACACCAGTTCTTCAATTAAAGAAGAAGCGTCCATCAACACAAAAGTTCATAAAACAAAAATATTCACACAAATGTAATTTCCACAGATAACACAAAAGGTTCGCTTAAGATGTCACAGCCGATCATAAGTGACATGTAAATTGCGTTTTAAGTGCCTCACTGTAATTCCAACCAAGCCCGTAGCCAAGGGGGGGGGGGGGTGCCCAGGGGCTCGCCTCCTCCCTCCCCCCCGAAATTTTGGTGAGGGGGGGTGTTTTACCGAAAACTAAATGATGAAAAACGGTGTTTTTTTCTCAAATAGTCAAAACCGTTCAGCAAAGTGCCCCCCCCCCCCTAAAAAAAAAAATTTCTGGCGACGGGCCTGACGGCAAGTTTTTTTTTTTTTTTAAAGAAATCTCTGCACATACACGAAATTACAAGAAACATGTCGCCAATTTATTTATTCCTCTGCTGTTGTTTGTTAGGCGTTGTATAAGTGCAAGCGTGGAATATATATGTTTTTGCGCAGTGGACGGCTCGTACGGCGCCGACGGCAGCCCCTCCCCGCCCGCCAAGTGCGACCCCGTCACTGGTGGAGCCAAGAAAGGCGAGTGTCCATCTTGAAGCCCACTATCGTTGCAACATGGACATGGGCAGGGCATCGTAGCGCGTAGGCAAGGATAACCGCTGGTCATTAAAGGGGCCATGACACGGTCACCCAACAATTTGTGGTTTTCAGTGAAAACTAGAAGTAGACGGTCTATTATTCCTATACGAATTTGAAAAGTGGGCCGTAAAAGAATGTTTCAGTGCAACACAAGCCTTAGAAGTGGGCGGCTCTAAACCCCTCCCACCGCCGGTGACCGCCATTTTTGCCATGACGCGTATGACGTCATGTGCAGCGAGGAGAGGAGCTGTCGTCTTCTACCGAAGTTTCAGCCGCTGCAAATCGTTCAATTTCAGTGCCAAGCTGAAGGAAAGCTAAAATATCTCGGTTTCACGCGCAGCTGACCACGGAACAATATCGTTCGCCGGAATGCAGATGCTCGCACAGCTAAGTCATCGTTGCGTCGCGGCTCGCGAGTGCCAGTGTTGCCCGACTCTCAGGCCGCTCGCGAGTTTGTAAAAATATTCATTTATAAATTAAGTGCCCGACCAAATGCGCTAAATTTTCACCGAGCTTATTTGTGCATGCGAAAGGATCAATCCCACATAACGCAGATTATGATCGAAAATTAGGGTGTCATGGCCCCTTTAATAGTAACTGACTAGATCCCAAGAGAAGGCAAACGCGCGAGGGGGGAGAAAAAAAGTTAGGTGGGCAGATGAGATTAAGAAGCTTGCGGGTACAATGTGGCAGCAGCGAGCACAGGACCGGGTTGATTGGCGGAACATGGGAGAGGCCTTTGCCCTGCAGTGGGCGTGGTCGGGATGATAATTATGATTATGATGATCGTTGTAACTATTGAATGTAAGATTCGCGTTTGATTATTAGCGAGCACACATTGTTAATCTGGTAAATGGTTGCATTGCACGCGACTATTATTTCTGCGACAAGCTCACTCTGACCTAGTGAGGCACGGCGTTCATTTAGATTAGATAAAGTAGTCTTAAATCGCTTAGCGTGAACCTTCGAAAGTTTCAGACACCTCGTCATCAGCCTAACTATACGTCCACGGGAGGACAAGGGCCGCCCACACGTTTCCCGAACTAATCCGGTCCGGGCCTTGCTGTGGCCAACGCTGTCCACGGAAACTTGTTAATCCCTTCGCAGAATTAACCGCGCTGACCTCGTCGAAGGGATTCTTTAAGTCTGGATTAGTTTCATAAAAAGTTAAGCACCGCTATTCGTGCTGATTCTGATAACCATAATCGTGACTATCTTCAGGAAGAGATTAGGAGCGGGTGAGGCACGGTGGTGCGTTCGTGGTCATGTGACGAACTCAAACGCCTGTTTGTGGGGTAGCGTTGGTGACGCGCACAGCTGTAGGCCTTCGAGGTTATTTGGTTCTACGGGGCCTCGGTATCTTTGTGAATATGACTTCACTGTGGACCCCGTGGAAGCATTTCCTCTGATCGCAGCAATAACGATGACATCATTTGTTAAACTCGCTGCCATCTTTATTGATGTTAACAGCCTTTTAAGTTGATTGTGGAACGGAATTCTGAGTAAAGGCATTCACGATTATAGTTACTATAGCAAGACAGAGGACAGCGTTTATGGAACGACCATGTTTTTCGTTCATTTCAGGTCGCAGCGGCCGGGGCCGGGGTCGGCGGCAGGCGAATCCATCTCCGGACCCCGAGAACAGCCTGGAGCGGGTCTTCATCTGGGACCTGGACGAGACGATCATCATCTTCCACTCCCTACTCACGGGTACCTTCGCCGGACGATACGGAAAGGTACGCCAACAGCTATCTGCACTTTTACGCTCAATACACACTATATGGCGTCCATCTATCCCTCAAGCATGCTGACCGGCGCAACTTCCTTATCCACACTATCGGAGCTAGAGTGTAGGGCAGGATTTTGTCTTGAGGGGTACGAACCCGTGTTGCATCGCGGTGAGGGAAGGGGCGGAGCTGGTGTGGCTTGGATGGGTGGGGGGGGTGGGGGGGGTGATGGTTATGCTTGGGACCTAATTTGAGAGTCTGAGAGGAGGGGCGCAAGTGCCCCTTTTGCAACCCCCTTGCCGACGCCTGTGCATCAGAGTAACGAGGCGCCACGCAAAGACGCTCAAACAAGTGTCATCTCACGAACGACGTTTAATGAATGAAAAGTGAATTCTTGAAATTATGGTCAGATGGAAAGTATACCCGTGGATGTTTGTCGTTCAGCGTCCTGCCAAGTATCAAAACACTAAGGCAGACAGAAAGTACCAGCCGATATCGAATATTCAACCATATGTTACCATCTATTATGTGAAGGATGGCTGAATCACACTACCTTCCGGCTTCAAGAAAATGTATTCACAGGTGACCAGGTGATCACCAATTAACAGGCATTTTCGTCCCGTAAACTGCATGTTACCATTGGTGCACTGTCCGAACTCGACACTGCCCACACCATCTTTTACGTATGCTTTGGCGTCTGGTACAGAAGAAACTGGCTTTAGAATTCTTTCAGTGCACATGGTTTAATATTCTAGCCTTTCTCAAACAGAGAAACCAAGGGGAGTTATCTAATAAATATTGGGTGAAGAATTTTATCGCTGGTTTTTTTTGTGATTCATTGGACGAGTCAGGTGCAGCAGAAGACTATAGCATTTCATAAGAAACCTTGAAAAATGCAAGGTTGGTGAATAAAAATGTTTTTCTTTTTTCGTTAGCCGGTCCTGCTTGGGTGACATTCTTATAGAGATTCAGCTCATAGCAGTCCGCAGGCGATAGCAATCCGCACTTGACGGAGGAAGTTTCACCGACGCAGGGGCCCCGACGAAAGATGAGCAGCGAGCTCAGAGACAATCGCGATTGTTCAACGTGCGCCAGCCAAACAAACGTTGTCTTCACTTCCTATGAACGGGCCTGCGCTGTGCTCTCCTTTGTTGTTTCTTTTGCACGAGGCCTCGCTGTGTCGCGTGCGTGTAATATTGCTCACGCAGTATCCGCACGCTGCCACGACTACAACGCACAAGGCTTGTCTTGGCTGCAACCAACTCTTTGACATGGCCTGCTTGTGGAAGGCATTTTCAAGATGAAGGAAAGGTTAGACTACCTTGAAAAAAGTGATCGCAAGGTATCGGGTTCGAGTTCTGGCCAGTTCAGGCCGCATTTCCCCTCGAGAATGGGAAAGGAAATTACCTCCTAAGTTTGAGCACACGTTAAAGAACGTTTCTCCGCTGCAACTTCTCGAGCCCCGCTGTCCTTTAATAGCCAACGATTGAATGAATGAATCGATCAGTTAATGACAAACTATTTGAACAAACTTTAACAACTTCACGTGCTTTATGCCATGGATATTGCCAGGGTCCAATTGCTGCTAAAGTGTTTTCGACAATGAAATGTGATATTGTTAAATGGGAAATTATTTGCTTGACTGTATACGACAGTCAAGCGAATAAACTTGACTGCATACGCATAGGCGTGCGCACGAGGGGGGGCAGAGGGGGCGCCCCCCCCCCCCCCCCCTAGTCACCTAAGAAGGGGGGCGCAAAGCCTGCCCCATACATTGATTTAATAGGGAAGGGGGGGCGCTGCAACGAGCCTTCGCCACCCCCCCCACCCCCTGAAGGGGAACCCTGCACACGCCTATGTGTATACGACAGCAAGATTTTCCGAGATAGAAAAAGAACTCTACGGTCTGCGTGGTTATTCGGTTTGGGGACGACGCAGTTACGTGCTTTGCCTTTCGCGTCGTGTTAGCGCGTGGCGACTCCTCGTCAGAGTAGTGCAGCTTCCGCATGCACCAACGGTGTTCCTCCGCCGCCTACCGCTTCGAGCGCGACAGCACCGACTAAAAACAGCTTGCACTGAGTCGTGCTAGGCTGGGGCACGGCAGATCTGGTCGGCACTCGGCTGTTCCTGGCTTGACTATGCACACGTGCATCCACACACCGATGCACGAAGTGTTCACGTGATTACATTGTAAATCAGGAGTATTGGTTAGGTATCGATCGGGTTAGGTGTCACTTGGGTATCGATCGGGTTAGGTATCGCAAATGGTTAAGGTATCGATCGGGTTCGATTGGGTGTCTCTGTTTCTATATCTTTCTTTCTCCCTATTTCTCGCATTTTCTGTCTTATAAGTGGGGACACTTTAGGGGCATGGGCTGTTCGTACGCTGTTATCGCTTGGCGTGAGGCAGGCAAAACCACGTATATCACAGCCATCTGTAGCATATTGAGCGCGCGCTCGCGCCAAGGAGAAGTCTTCTTCCTCTTGTTCATCGAGCGCCTTTGATGGTGACATCAAGTGAGGAGCACTTTAGGGGGCCCGGGGTTGTCGTATGCTGTCGTCGCTTGGCGTAACGCAGGCAAGAACACCTATAAAAAATAGGGAAAAAAAAGAGGAAGCAAGCAATAAATAGAAAGACAGAGAAAGAAAGGGAAAAATAGGAATGAAAATAGAAATTAATAGAAATAGAGAGGGAAAGAAAGACAGAAAGAACAGGAAAAGAGACAAGAAAGAAAGAGGAGGAAAGAGAGAAAACCGAAGAGAAACAAAAAAGGCTGCCCAGCTCCGCACTTCCTTCAGGCTTGGCACCGACTAGTGCGAAGCTGCCTTAATTTCTTTCTATTTCTTTCCTTTCTTTCTCTCTGTACTCGTGGTCTCGCCCACCCTTTATTGCATCCCACGCCGGACAGATCGGCGCAGCGTTAGAGGACGCGCCGGGCGCACGTGTTCGGGGAGCGAAGAGCATGGAGAAGAGGACGAAGAGAGCGCGCGCCGGCATTATGACAGTTTCTTATCTACATCGCGAACCGGACAGACGGCGGGCATAACAGCTCTGCTGTAAGATACCCTACAAACGCCAATACGGGATGAAATTCCTGACACCATACTTACATAGTCGGCACCTTGGTGCTTGGGGTGGAAAATTTAGAACTTGTTTAAAGCTTGTTCTCTATTCACCCATCCATGAAGCAACTTCGATTGGTCAGTGCTAAATTGAGCTTTGGATAGTACTGTTTCCACGGTCTAAACTAACTTTTTGTACATATCCTAATCATGTGTTCCTCATATCGTTGCGCAGAGACAAAAATATCTATGCGAACTATGCAAAAAACGAGTATTTCCACCCTAGTTTACTTTTAGGAGATGATCCTCTTGTACGCTTTTCTGATGCGCAGATCTTTTAACAGCGAAGCTATTCTGAGTCGAGGCTTTCATATCCGGGATCCGTGGTAACGCAGGTGGGCATTATAAACGGGTATGCGCCGCAGAAATTGGGTAAATCCCACTATTCACCATTGGTCCGCTAAAAGTGAAGGCCAACAGTTAGCCCAACAAATGGCGTGCGCGTTACCATAGGCCACACCACTTGTCACGTGATACTTTGTGTTTATAAAAGGTCGTGGCTATACTGTCACCTCAAAGCTTAGTGTGTTTAATTAGGAGCAGTGATACAACATATCTGAAATGACTTGCAAAACACAGAAATACGATAGCCTGATGAAAGCAAGGACCTCCAGCTTCGCTGTTTCATTAGTGTCCGTGAAGCGCTGAGTTGGTTGAATTTTTTAAAATAATGTGGCTTTTTAAGTAAGCTTTAAAACAGCGTCATTTCTGCTGCTCATTACCTGACACCTTGCGGCTGGCTCAGCATAGCCTCAGCTGCCCTCGCGCCATAAAAAAATTGATTAACTACACTCTTAATCAGGTCCTCGTTAAATGCCGGCTATATCCAGGAAATCAGACAAAAAATACCCGGTTTCCTGGCTATATCTATCACTTTAAGCGGGACCTGATTAACAGGGTAACTAATGTTTTTATGTTCTGGAATCATGCTTCTTCAACGGTATAGACATCCCTATAGCGTACAAGGGGTCGAAGCGGCGCCATCGCTCTCTGGTACGGTCTTCTTCCTCACGGCCAGGCAAGCAGGCAGGCAGGGGCCTGGGCAGCGAACGCGTGCGCGCTATCATCGATTGTAACCGGAGTCGCGCGCCCGGGAGGCCCGGATGTTCCGGCGTCGGCGGTCCTCGACGCTGTCAGACCCTTCTTCGTCCCAACCACTGCGTCGTACGAGACACACACACGCACAGACAAAGAGGCTTCACAGCACATTCCGTCTTCTTTTGTCTCGCGTGTGCGGTATTGCGCTGCCCGCGTCTTCCAGTTTCACAGTCTGAGCCGACCCAACTCCCTCCGCGCGTACTTTTGCTGCTGCCGCTGCTGCTGCTTCTTGCGCAGACTGTGGACGAGAGAAAGGTGATGACGACGTCGAATAACGTCAACATCGACAGCCGCCGGTGACCCGTCGTCCTCCCCGCCTCCTTTCCCGTCTCGTTGCCGAGCAGGCCCTCACCTCAACGTGTGCGTCGCCGCCAGTGAGACCCCGTGCACATCCTCAGACGACGACTACGACGACGTGTCGATCGATCATTAGAGCAGATTAGTAGCAAGAGTCTCTTGGGGCGTTGCGGTATGCAGGAAAAAAAAAGAAAACTTGCAGAGGCATTTCACATTCGCATCAGGGAGTCATCTTGTATCAGTCACCCGTCATTAACGATTTCCAGCAAGGAAGGGTCGCTCCTAATGGAAAGGGTTTAACAGTAGATACGGTGTGATAGTTCCTGGCAGGCCCGTAGCCAGAATTTTTTTTTCGGGGAGGGGGGGGGGGCGTGGGGGGGGCACCTGTTGAAAACCTTGAAAACCACCTATTTTGATTATTTATTCGCGGTCCCGGGCACAACACCCCACTCTATCCGAATTTCGGGGGAAGGGGGGGGCTAGCCCCCCCCCCCCCCCTCGCCTTCTGGCTACGGGCCTGGTTCCTGGTATTGCACCTAGGATGGTGCGCATGTGCAGCGTGTGACGTGGTCCGGGCATATATATGTTTGATCTTGCCTAGTAAAGCTTTCAGTTGATAGGCGCTGGTGTCGTTCCCTCCTCTTTGTCCCAGTCTTAGTTCGCGCTCGAAGCTTCTTAAGACGTATATGTACCAATTAGCTCGTCTTTCGGTCTTCAGGAAAAAGAAGCGCTGATGCGGAAGACGGGCGGCAAGCCAGCTTAGTTTTATGCTTTTCCTGCGCTACTTCGAGGACACTGGGAAGGTTTACAAGCAGGAAATCGCGCTTGAAGTGTCCAATGAATGAGATTTAGCGACTAACCCGGAGAAAAACGCAAGAAATGAGTGTATTCAGCTCGCACAAAAATTGTATGCAACTCGGTAACTCGAAATATACAGTGTTGCTGTTTTAAAAGCGCATAGCCAACTAAACCGAGATTAGCCAGCAGTTAACCAACATCTGTCAACAGTAAAAGTGGCAGTTAAACTCTGAGCAATTGTCGCGATCATCATACCACGTTACAGGAAATGGGTGGGAAGATTCCTAGTAAGACAATGTCTTAAACCTGCACAATGCGTTTGAGACACACCGTATGTAGTAACTCTGGCATAATTTAACTCGTGTATGTTTTCTTAACGTGCGCTCAATGTATCGCACGCGAGCTTTCTTCCATCCACATCCATCGAAATGCAGCCTCTGTGGCCGACGAATCGAACCCACGACCTTGTGGGTTCGATTTTCGTATGCTATACCTTTAATGCGCTCATGCATGCTATAAGTTCATGTACGATGCATTCAATGAATCACTGATTTATTTATTTGCTGATTTGATTTATTTATTGATCGATTCATTCATTCATTGAACTTACGGCGCACGAGCGTTCTTGCTTCCGCCCTCGCCGGTATGTGGCCTCCGCGGCACTCGAACCCACGACCTCGCGCTCAGAAGCGTGACGCCATAGCCACTGCGGCATAGCATTTGCGGCGAGCAATTATGGACAGTAATGAACCGATCGATTCAAGTCCAGCTTGCGAAGTTGTTAATAGCGAGGAAGTATACGTCAGACGTTCAAATCGTGGAGTCTTCGTGTGTGCGTTTATGGCAATATTCACGAGAAAAAATACTGCGAAATGGACGTGAAACGCCCGTCGTCACCGAACCCGCAACCTACGAACTTGCGTGAATTAAGCGGTCCTCATCAATTCGAAACATTTTAATGTCCCTGCACTATCCTTTTGCATACTTCAAGAGCAGCTAAACCTGCTAGTCGGAAACAAGCCAACAGAAAGGTTGCGGAAACTGACGCTCGCCACATGGTTCTTGAAGTTTAGGCATTCTTTCAGTTGGGCTTCCTCCCACCCATATTCAGCCTGTCATAATAGCCCCGCCGTATATGTATAGTGTTTACCTTTTATGAAAAACAACTAATTACATGAAAGAACGAAAGAAAGCTCGGATGGATCAATGGCATACGTAACACGAAAAAATGGCGTCTTCAAGCTAGCCTTTTTGCTTGACCATGGCGCAATGTTTGTATTCATAACACGCCTAATAGCGGTGGTGTTAGTGAGAGTGCTGTCATTTAAAGAAATTAGCGATAGTAAATACGCCTTTTTATAGGTTAATTTCTGATGCATGGATTTTGAACGGCGCGACAACTTAGACGAAAAATACGAAGGAAACACACGAACACAGGCGCCGTGTGTTCGTGTGTTTCTTTCGTATTTTTCGCCTAAGTTGTCGCGTCGTTCAAAATCCATGCATCCGTACCAACTCGGTCAGTTGTCAGTGCTACTGAACGTAATTTCTTTTCCCACGATAAAAGTGTCACATTTGTGCCTCTGTTATTTCCGCCACAACAGTTATTGTCCCAGAAAATATCGCTTGCCGCGAATTTTCCAACTCTTGCAACCCTTTTCACGCTGATTGCGCGCGTGACCGCTTTCAAACCGCGCTGCAAGGACCTATCGAAATCTCCACTTAGCTCAAAACTCGTTGTCTTCTTCTTCTTCCTTTTCTTCTTTATTATTTTTTTTCGCTGCGAATATTCTCGCCAGCTGTTCGCCGTCAATGAAATGTCCAAGGAGACCTGATACCCTTTGAACCTCGCTAGTTCTTATCTAATCAGCCTCGGAGCATCCGCCACGGGGTCGACCGAAACCGCTGCGCTCTCGCATCTCCTCCGCACAGGGGTGCAAGCGGCTGTCAGCAGCGCAGCCGATACTGCTCACAAGGGGGGAGACCGTGGCAGCTCCACGATTAAAGAGCGGTGACGCTCGTACGCCGTCTCGCCGAAGTACTCGCAAGGGCTCAGCAATAACGCTTTCGCTTGGGCTAGTTGGTGTACACTTGGAACATAATGCGTGGCTGCGCTAAAGAATCACGCCATATCCACGAAGTGAATGATGATGAGTGGGCGAAGCTCGATCGTTTTCATCCATGGCAAAAAGAGAATGTGTGGTCTGGAACGCGCTTATACTTCATGGTCATCAGCGTCATCGTTATCACGTGTAGTGGGTACATTCCACTATACTGCGTCATCGTCATTTTTATCACGTGGAGTGGGTATATTCCACTATACGTGGCTACCTACCTACCTACCTACTACTACTACTACTACAGAGGAGGGACAGACCCACACCCTTAGGAACTTCGCCCCTAAAAACAGACAAGGATGTACACAGGATGTACGCAGGATGTGCACAGAAGACGCTTGGTGAGCGAGAAAACCCGCAAAAGGAAAATGCTGGTGGCGACGCCACATTGAAGTTCCCGCGCTAAACGCCGTGACGTCACGGATTCTCACGGTGGTCTACAGCGGCCTACGTACTTCGTAGCGGGTAAAAGTGAGATACATTGTCCTATGATGGGGCCATTGACATAACGTACAAAGTTTCAGGAAATTTCGATGAGCCGATGTCGCCAAAATACGAGAAAAGAGAAATACACTTCGAAATCCGTGGCGTCACGTGCAGAGATTTCGGCGCAAAATTTAAGAATGACACATATACCTTGATTTTCTCTCCTATTAATGAACATATGACGGTAAAATTAAGGATAGTCTAGTTTTTAGGGTTAAATTATCAATCTAAACTGATTCAATGTTTCACCTTAGTGTCCTTTCAAAGCAGTTTTCAGAGCTAGTTGGAACACTAAACGTCCATGCATTTTCAGTGCTAAGCGAAAAAAGTAAAAAAAAAAAACATGCAGACGCTAAAATAAAAAAAAAGGGACAGTAATCAGCGTTCATTTGATCCTTTTTTTTTATTATCTGGTGTGCAGGAGACGTTAATGCTTTTGTATAGCGCCGGCTACTCCTTTTCACGCCTGCATGTCTTTTTGTTTTGTTTTATTTTGTTTTTGTTTTTTTTCCTGTTTCGCTGAGCACTTGAAATGCATCACGGCTCAGCAAGGACTAAAATCTGCGCACAGCGACGGCCAACGTCGCGACCAACACACAGACATCAACGAAGCAGCCGGTGGTTGAGGCGTGCCGGAAGGGGGGCGCGCGGGATAAGAAACGCTCCTCTCCTTCGCTGCCATGGTTCGAACCCCGGCGGAAAATTGCCGTGACAGGGGACGGGGCTCCTCGCCCGTTCTCTCTCTCAGCTGAGAGAAGATAGAAGTGGATGTGCTTCTGTTGGGATTTTTTTACTATGCTTATACACAACGACGTTCGTGTGTTTGTCGTTAGTTCTGCTGCCGGTGTTTGTGCTTCTTCTGCGTAGCCGAGGGTTCGCTTCCAGAACGCCTCTCGCTCGCCATCGTCGCGCTGAACGACGTGGGCACACACGACGCTGGAATTGAACTGGCGCCGTCGTTTGCCGTTCCGCGGGAAACAACCACTGACGCAGAAGTGCATCGCTGGGAGGGGGAGGGGGGGGGTTGTCAAGCACCTCGGTGTCGCCAGCGCGACGCCGCGTACAGGAACGCCGGGCTGTCTCCTCTGAACTCTCTTCCCTGCGCTGCTCTTCCTCTCTCGGAGCCTTCAACGCGCGCTGCATTCTTTTTTTTCTTTCATCCTACCACTTTGCGCGCTCCGCCTCTTCATGTCCTGCATCTTCTTCGCTTCATTCCGCAACCTTCGCCTTTGCTAAAACCATGCAGCATTAGGGGTGGCCGGCAATGAGCGAAATAAAGAAAAAAGGAGTATGCATTAAAGCGAAGGTAAACGGAAATATTAATTGTTACGCTGAAGCGGCAACGGTGACAGGAATAGGAGAACGAAGTGCGCCTGTCTTTGAAGCAACTCGGTGTCGGCGCGTCAACCCTTCGCCCCTTTCATCTATTCATTCTTAAGTAAGCACACCCCATCCTAATTATATGGTTTCAGGTGTAAGAGTTCAAGGGACGGTTAAGGCAAAATGATATTTACTCATTCACAATAGCGTTGGCCATAATGTCACCGCAGCGTTGTTTTTAGTGCATCACAACCAAAAGCTGGGTGTTTTAAGAATAAGTTATCAAAAACAGTAACCGGTTGTTACATACAGCAATTGCACCAATGAAGTGTAAAAAAGATATACAAGTAAATTGATGATCCAAGTCGTATTTATCGAATACGAAGTAAATGTTGCAAAAGCGAATTACATAAATGTGCGTCGCTTGTAATTAAACACATCTGCGCAATGCTAAAGACTCCCTCCTTGCTAGGCGAGAAATGAAAAAGACAACCCCCAGGCTAGGCGAGGCAGCTGCTTGGCGAGAAAAGGCGCACACAGAAAATTCGGGTGGCTACGTTGCTCTGAAGTTTCCGCACCACCTGGGCGTGAATTCAGATTTTGACAATTCCTGCTGGGGCCCCTTTATCCGCAGAAATGAATTAGATTGTGTCCTCAAGGATAAGAGTCGAAACGCTGGAAATTTATCGAGCTTTCGCGAACACAACGCGGCAAAACTATATAAAAAAAAAAAAACCTTTGAAATCCGTTAAGCTCTCCTGACGTTTACCGGCGTTCAGATTTCGCTGCGAAAGTTAAAGAAAAAAAAAGAAAGAAAAAGAGGAGCCGTAATGCTTTAATAATAGACCATTGGTCATTTAAATAGACAGTAAGTTATCTAAGATAGTTCCTTAAACTTGACTGATTTAGTGTTTTACAGAACAGTGGAATGCACGGCCATCATTGTTAAACAGCACTGATTTGATAGAACTCATTAACTTTTGGTGTGTTAATTTCGAAATAAAGATATGAGGGTTTGTTTTTCTCGGACTACTTGTATATTATCTTGCAATTTTACCCTTCTGCCCTGGCCCACATGGCTCTGTGGTATTTTACAGAATAAATAAATAAACAAATAAATAAATAAAATGATCCTTTAAATATATGCCTTGTACAGTGCAAGAGCCATTTTACATTCAGAACGGGCTCACTAAGGCACATGACACGACCGATCAGAAGATTACCGTGACGTCATAGATTTTGACGATGTCTGCTCGGGGCTTTTAAACATTTTGTTGGTAAATATAAGCCATACGCTATTCCAAGGGACCCAGAGACTGACCTTGACAGCCTTTAAAAAGAACTGCTGAAATATCAAATCAAATTCTGGCACTGAGATTTCGGGGCAGAAAAGAAAACTTGCTCCTCCATTTTCTTTTCTACTACTCAGTCTATTAGCGCGAAAGTAACAGAATTATTACCCAGAAATGACGCTTTATTGGTATAACGTGATTTACTGTTTAATCTTAGCGTTACTTTAAGGGACACCGAAAAGCAGTTTAGATGGCGTTTACAGTGTGGAAGAACTCCTGTTGAGGTGTATTCGTTCTCGTGTACAATGGTTTATTACCAGTGGCGCGAATGGATGCAAACATGTTTTTTTTTTTTGTGTGTGTGTGTGTGTGTGTGTGCCCAATCTTCAGTCCCTTGGCTGTCATCTTAACAGCATGGATTTCAATGTATTTCTCTCAAGGCCATTTTTGGAGCATGAAATATTCTTTTAAACGTGGCAGCCTGCGCATTTGCTTCCTGTAGAATGCAAACCTCAAGAGACAAAATGGATTCTATCGCCGTGCCGGCAAAGGATACAATGTACAGCGCAGGTGGCTTCGATGCCAGCCTGCGTTCCCGTTCGTCAAAAGTCATGAAACAACAAAAAACACAGAACAGCCTACCTTGCTTCTAATTCTTCTCTTTTCCTCGCGGTGAGTTGTCTTACATACTCGGGCGTTTTACGTTAGCAACACCCTCACTTAGGGACGCTAAAAAAAAATAAATAAATAAATAAAGGATTTTTCTCATTCACGATACCAAAAACATCGCTTACTGCGAGAAAACGTGCGAAAAGAAAACGCAGGTGGCGACACCACCTTGAAATTCCTGCATCTGTCGTCGTGACGTCATAGTTTTTTGACGGCGTCTGCTAGGGCCTACGTTGTTCCTAATCGGTAAAAATGAAGTGCATTGTCTTCTGAGGGAGCCAGAGGCTTAACATACCAAGTTTCAGAAAATTTTGTCGAGCCAATGTGGCCAAAATACGAAAAAAAAAGAACACTTCGAAATCCATGACGTCCCTATCGGAGATTTCGGCGGGAAGTTTAAAAGGAAACATTTGACATTGATTTGTTCATTTATTAATAATCCTACGGCGATGCAATTAAATACACTACAGTTTTAAAAGCATAATTTATCAGTCTTAACTAATTTGTTGTTTCACGTTAGTGTTCGTGTAATGTGTTTATCAAGCAGGAACGCCGTTGCCGTTTTACTGGGATCACTGTTGACAGCTTTGACTCACGATTTGCAAGCCTCGCGCTTCAGTTTGTTCCCTTAAAAGCTTCGGCCTCTTTATGTTTTCTCTTTACGCTATGTACGGGCCTCGCTGCACGGAACTGTCCCGTTCGCTTTGCTCTCGCGCAGTGGTGCACACGAGGGGGGTGTGCTCTTAGCGGGCGTTTCACTCTCAGCCACCGGCGCTCGCTGGGAGAATAAGCTAAGCGCGCGCCTGCTGATCTAGTCTAGCTTCCTCTCGGAGCGCTCCACCGCGCGGGCGCGCACACAAACCCCCCCTCCGCGCGCAGGCCGCTCGCCGGGATGGGACCGTCCCGGCGCAGCTCGGGTTTCGGTCGGGCAGCGTCGGGTTACAGCCGCCGTCGCTGAGGCACGCAGGGCCCCTCCCCCTTCCCATTTCTCAGCCACGGCTGCGCCATCCTCTCCCTCTATCTCCTTTCTTCCTCCTCTCCGCCTCCTCTTTCTCTTTCTCCCTGACACACACACACTTTTTCTGTGAAAGAGAACGGAACAGAGGGTTTCAAGATGGCCGCTACAGTTCTTCGTCCCCGATAAAAAGTGCGTTTGGGTGGAGTATGGCGAGTGGAAGGCAAGATTTACACGCGCTTGCTCTTGCCCGTTCCGTAGAACCTCCATTCCTCTCTCTCTTTCTGCTCCGAAGCTCTGTATTGACGTCTCTCCATTGAAAGTGCAGAGGGACGGAGTCCAAGATGGCCGTCGAGGGTATAACCACCGTTACCACCGCCGATTGAGAGGCGGTGAGGGGGGTGGTTGCTTGACGACGAGGGCGACGCGCCATCTTGTTTTGCCTCTTGGCTCCTAGCAGGACTGGGAGGAGGGAAGAGGCAGCCCTGTCGAAACAGGTGGTGACGGCAGGCTGGCGCGGAAGAACGAACACACGGCGGGAAACAACCGCAGACCGCACTCTTTGGGACTGCGCATTGGTTTACAATCGCCGCATTGGTTTACACTACTCCTTCCTAGTTAGTGATCACGGTGTAAGAAAAATAAGTGATGCATGAAAGAAAGAAATAAGGAAATAAAGAAAGAAAACATAACAAACGAAGTCCACGTTTGACAACTACGCAGGAAAAAAAAAAGCAGGCTGGAGGGTTGCTTGTGGTCAGGTCTGAAATTTTCCAGCATGCATAGTGTTTAAGGTACATTAAAGTCAAACAATGACTGAGTTTAATAATAATACCTGGGGTTTAACGTCCCAAAACCACGATATGATTATGAGAGACGCCTTAGTGGAGGGCTCCGGAAATTTCAACCATCTGGTGTTCTTTAACGTGCACTGACATCGCACAGTACACGGGCCTCTACCATTTCGCCTCCATCGAAATGTGACCGCCGCGGCCGGGATCGAACCCGCAACCTACGGGACAATGAATCAGTTTAGACTGATAAATTATACTCTGGAAACTCCATTGTTGTTAGTTTCACCGTCATAGGCTCATTAATAGGACACAAAATGAAGGTAATATTTTCATTTTTAAATTTCGCACTGAGATCTCCGCACGAGACGCCACGGGTTTAAAAATGTTTTATTCGTATTTCGGTCACTCTTGCTCAACGAGCTTTTCTGAAACTTGGTATGCTAAATCTGTGCCCACGTCAGAGGACAATGTACTTCATATTTACCGATTAGAAACTACGTAGGCCATAGGCGCGGTCAAAATCTGTGACGTCACGGTCAATGGTGCGGGAACTAGGTGGGGGGTGAGGTTACAGTGAAATAGATATACACTCGTTAACAGCACCATAAGTGAAGCAGAAAATAAAGAACACTAGCGCCTGCAAAATATATTACAAGGTTTAGAGATACGGGTTTTAAAAAATAATAATAAAATAAAATAAAAAATTTTGCAAGCGATATTAACGAACGTATAATACCCCCTATCAGGCACGTAGCCAGGATTTTTTTTTTCGAGGGGGGACCCAAGACCTAATTGTTCGAAAGAAAGTCTTTCCATGGCCTCTGTACTCTTGTGTTAATGGCCGGCTAGACAAATTTCGGGGGGGGGGGGGGGGGGGGTACCCTGCCCCTCCCCCCTTGCCTACGTGCCTGCCCCCCTATGTCTTACTTGGCTTAATTGTCTCTCGGTTTCAATAGTTGTGTTAACAGAAAAACGTGCTCCTCGGAAAATTCCTCTACCTTTTCGTACACAGTCCTTGGGCATCTAGAACATTGCTTATCTCCTGCACGTGTGTCGTTGACGACATTTGAGAGCATGTTTTTTTTTTTTTTTTTTTTTTTTTTTTTTTTTTTTTTTTTTTTTTTTACAATATACCTTTTCCCACGTGCAGGACACCCCATCCTCTGTGCAATATGGACTAGGAATGGAAGAGATGATCTTTAACCTGGCGGACTCCCATTTCTTCTTCAACGACCTCGAGGTAAGAGCTGCCCTCTCGCGTCTCTCTATGCGCTTCTAGCGTTTACTGCGAAATGCTGATTAACCATCAGTCATAAGTCGCGTTTGAAAAGTATAATATAACATATGAGGCGTAAATTAATAGGGTAAAGGTAGTCAGAAACTGAAGGACCACACAGCGCTTGATGGAAGGAAAAACGATAAACGTAACAATGCGAGATAGAAAGACAGCATAGTGGGTCACGGAACTAACAAAGGTAGCCGATACTTTATTGGACAGAAAGAAAAAAAAGACATCATCGGCGGACAATTAGAGTGACGGAATTGATATCAAGGTCCCGCCTCGGTGGAACAGTGGCTACGGTGCTCGGCTGCTGACCCGAAGGTCGCGGGTTCGATTCCCGGCCGCGGCGGTCGCATTTCGGTGGAGGCTAAGTGGTAGAGGCCCGTGTATTGTGCGATGTCAGTGCACGTTAAAGAACACCAGATGGTCGACATTTCCGCAGCCCTCCACTACGGCGTCTCTCATAATCATATCGTGGATTTTGGGACGTAAAACCCCGGATATTATTATTACGAATGAATACCAAGAGCTGAAAATTGCAGTCGTGGACCGCAGAGGGTTAGGTGAGGTGATTAAATTAAATATTTAGCGGCCATCAAATGGAATCACCTCGCGAAGGACAAAGGTGATTCCGAGGTAAATGGGAAAGCCCCAGTCTTTCAGTGGACATAGAATTGAATAATGTTGATGGCGATGCTTTTTTAACTAAGGTTGCACGGTGGGCTTGTTGGTTTGTGTGCGTGTTAGGTGTTTCTTGCTCTGTCCCGTCCTGTATGCGCTATACATCGGATGCGATGTTTTATAGTTGAATTTATATTTCGCACGTTAGTAGTTTCCAAGCGACACCGGCGCTTCCGAACTAGTCGTAAGCAAAAATTGAGGTGCAAAAGTGAAAATTATGCCTGTGTAAATCTTCCAGGAGAACTGAGGAATCACATTGTTTTAAAGATATAGCAATTTTGGCCTGGAAAGGTGGTTTTGCGCGATACAGTGGTGCTTTGCGGTGAAGCCATATTAGCGCACCGTGGTGAAGCTTGTTTGAGAGCGGCGCTAAACGTTGCCTGTGGAGTGGGCGTAGTCATTCAATATGAAACGGGCTCGTAAAGGGCAATTTGCCATTTTGATCACGATCATAGTAACAGTGTGGTGGTGACAGAAATAATTATAATTGCTATCACTATATCGTGTTGCGCCACAGTGTCCGAAGAAAGATCATCGAAAAACAACGCCTGGTTTCAGCAAATACTCTTTCTTTTTTATTTTGGCGGATTTCCTAATCGCTTAATAATGTCCTTCGTAAACAGTTTCGTAAATTTGTAGGCTTTAATTTAGCAATAAGATTATAAGCTTATCTGTATTTGTACCCATCCCTAACTAAACCGTGGGACATTCCATGCAGCTAATGTCCATTTGTTCACGTGATGCCACAGTGGTTCATAGGTTTACCGTGCAGTGATAATGACCGCGCCATCCTCGTGTACAAGAAGCACTTAACATACAAATCACTGATCCATAGCGACGCTTATGAACATTGAAAGATCTTGGAACAAAGATATGAAAGATATTAGCGCATAGCTCATGACTGTGTACTAGTGATGCAGAACTATCGGTAAATTGACTATCGATAGTATCGATAGTTCTTTTTTAAACTATCGATACTATCGATAGTCCATTTAACGATAGTTCTGCATCACTACGTGCACCCATACACAGAACAAAAAACAGAAAATATTGATAGTTTTTTTTAACTATCGATAGTGTAAAGAATCCATCGATTGTACTACTATCGCTAAACAATCGATATTATTGAGAGTGCAATCAATAGTACCATCAGGAGTGTTGCGGCCGATAGTGTAATCAATAGTGTTGTGAATAATTATGCTGTTGTTGGACGGCGATATTGCCTAATGATATCCGATAGCCTGCTATCAGCAGTACTCAGTTCGCTCAATTTATTGGCACTCTTCTGGCGAAAGAAATAAATTATTGCCGCAATCAAAATGCCGGAATATGTCCATAGATAAATTAGTATTCTAAAGTAACCAGTTACACCTCACAATTAAAAACTTAGCTTTTCATATTCTTATTTTGAAATCACAAAATAGAATATAAGTTTGAAGCCGCGCAGTACCGCCACATGTGACAACTTCCTTTCTGCTAAAGCTGAACAGTTCAGCTTAATAATGTCAGCCAATCATTCTGCTGAAGGAACGCAAGCATGTCAACTTTCTTGCCTTTCTGCCTTCTTCTCCTGCTCCGCCATACATCACCACGCATTCTGAGACTCAAGTTTATGCTGCAATGAGTTCACGCGGTTGTTTTTATACTATCGATTGTACAGAGGTGAACTCTCATGTCTAGAACGAAGGAGCGTCCTGCTCGGAACTGCACGGGCGACATCTGCAGTAGTAAATACGCCACACCTGAGCATGCGCGGCGCCAACGGCGCGCATGACTTGCATTTGTGATCCTTGTTTATCACTGAGGATGCAACAACCGATTTGGCCGTCGAAAGCACTCTGAACGGTTTAGCGCAAAAAAAAAGCAAAAAAAAAACAAAAAAAAACAAAAACGAAGCGCACCATTCTCGGTATTATACGATATCACAAATCGAGAATAAGTTCACAGTATAATAGGAGCCAATCTGGGCGACTGCGCTTCTGGTGGCCAAAGGAATTATCGCGGCCGCAGCTATAATCAGGACGGAAACTCCAAGGCGAACACATCAGTGGCGCCGCGCATGCTCAGAATTGGCCCGTTTCGAACTGCAGATGTCGCTCGTGCTGTTCCGAGTGCGACACTCCATCGTTCTAGACATGTGTGTTGACCACTGTACTTTCAAACTTACTACCGATAGCGCTATCGATAGTTTCTTGTACCATCGATAGTTCGATAGTGGCTCAACTATCGATAGTATCGATAGTACCATCGATAGTTCTGCATCACTACTGTGTACTGAACAGTAACAGTGCATAAATGGCACTTAAAGCTCGACATTAAAGCCACATGTGGTTGTGTAAACTACGTGAACGTGGGGCTTTCCTGAACATCTCTGCCTCTCTCTCTCTCTCTCTTTCTCTATCCAGCATAACACAGATCCAGCATAACACAGATTACCAGATCACCTATCCAGCATAACACAGATTAAACAAAGCCTTGCACTCGAGCCACTGAAAATTCGCCGCGACATTTCACTTTTATCACTATTTCACAAACTCATGCACACCAGCATGTTGCCATCTGCCCACCTTAATCTAGCTCATCGAACTTCACGCCGACTACATAATAGCTTTAGTTTATCACGCATGTACGGTGAAACTAACGCTTTCAACCTATCATCTCTTCCACGAGCGATTCGTCTGTAAAATGAGCTGCCAGATGATATTGCATCAGAGCAAGACCAAGCAAAGTTCTGCTGCAAACTAAAAAAACATTTGTGCACCGAAAACTGATGTATGGCATCTTCATACTCATCTGTGCCTATAGTACTGTTACCGATGTTTATATATTTTTTGCACCTTTTTTTTTTTTGCCTTGTGCACATTTATATGCAAAAAACTCTTTTTATCAGATTTCATTTTATGTTGCACTGTTGCTGGTTAATAGTTTCTGTTAAATTATCTTTTGTATTACGCCTTCACACATTGTAACGTATTTTTTTAGTATATTTTGAGTTTTATGTTCATGAGATCAATTGTAGTTTCTGTAGTAACCAATATTTATCTATGTATATATATATCACTGTAAATAAATAAATAAATAAATAAATAAATAAATAAATAAATATATATATATATATATATATATATATATATATATATATATATATATATATATATATATATATATATATATATAGGCACTCGTACAAACGCACGCACGAACACATAAAAAAGGTGGTTGAGCCCCCCCCCCCCTCCCTCGGACAAATTTCTGACTGCGCTCTTGGTTGACATCGAAGAAAATCGAGGTCTTCTGGGTGAACTTCCAGACTACACAGTCCACAAATTTGCCCGGCGATACCTATGGCTCTTCTCCGATGACAACAGCTTTGTATCCTAACTTCACGTGTGCCCTCCACCTTACCTAGATTTCTATTTGATTTCTTGATCACACGCGTTTTCTTTTTCCTTTTGAGTTGTGAAGAGTCTGCATCCGCGTTGAAGAAGCAAGTGCCACGTGGTTTTACCTGACGCGTGCGCATTTAGCGATTACGACCAGCGCCAGATGTCGCCCCTATACGAACGCGGTCGCTTTTGAGGTCGCGCGTATTTATTCCGAGAGCAGCTGACACAAATGTCCGAGGCGTCGCAATGGGACGCCTGTATCCGTTTGTGTCCTTATTAATTCATTTGCGCTTCGGAGGCACCTACTTAATGTAGGCTGCACGCCTGTCACATCGAAGACACGCGCGCCGGGGCTCTCTTTGGTCACGTCTTCGCGCTTGCTGTGCACGGAAATGAATACTGGCCAAGGCTTTCGCATCCATTGGTGTCACGCTCTCTTTAGCGCAGCTTTGGCTGCGAAATGTCTTGTCTTCTAGAGGGAAGATAGCTACAGTGTAGGTGACTTTTAAAGCTTCAGCATTAAGACGTTTAAAATGGGAAATAAATGTGTACGAGTTGACCTGATGCCTGCTTTGTGAAGGCTACCCCCCATTACGCGAAACTCCACTGTTACACCAGTACATGTTAATGAAATACACAGCATGGAATAAACAGTTCGGAAGTTTAGCGCCCACCTTTCTCTTTACGTCTGTGTCGTGTTTCTTCCGTATATGTACCGCGCTAATACAAGTTAAGTACATGTTAATGTTTGGCAGTGTCGGTTCTTGTGGGCTGCTGTTGGCTGGTGTTTTCTGCCGAAGTAATTGGATGTAATCACGCGAAGACGACGGTAACGCTCACGTATTTCTATGGAATTCATGCTGATAGCTTGTGTGACTTTACGAATGTGCAGTGGACAGTGGCGTTAAATATTTGTCGCCTTTAAGATACTTCGAGTTTTTTTTTTCTTTCTTTCTTTCTTTCTTTCTTTCTTTCTTTGCCGAATATGTCGCAAAGCATGTATACATGAAGCAGGCCCGTAGCCAGAAATTTTTTTTCGGGGGGGGGGGGGGCCACCAGTTGAAAACCTTGAAAACCACCTATTTTTATTACTTTTTCCTGGCAAAACACCCCCCTTCTTCCGAATTCCGGGGGAGGGGGGGGCCGGGCCCCTAGGCCCCCCCCCCCCCCCCCTGGCTACGGGCCTGACATGAAGTATAAATGCGACTTTAGTTATGCTTGCCCTGTGACGTAGCTGCTGCCTGCTTCATGGAGCAACGTCGGAGCATTCGAGGAACAAATCAGCAACGGCCATTTGAAAAAGCAACTGGTACAAATATAGCAAACAGCCGTAGGAAGCCTGAATAACAAAGAAAATAAATGCCGTGCAGCCTGGCTATAGTTCCTCGGTTTGGAAATAGGCTCTTAAAACGAGCCGCCCGCTTCCTTTACCTTTTCAATCTTTTCCTCGTCTATAAGAGCTATTTGCCCGATAGGTTTATCTTCAATAACGGTGCCAGTATGCCAGATTTTGCGCATGGACTGGTTTGGTGTGTGCGAACGCTGCCAGTGTCGCCATCGAAAACCAGTTAGCTAGCCCTCTGACTAACACAAAGGGTAACGACGGCGGCTTCAACGAACAGTTCTTCTGGTGAACACAATTAGTATTCTGTATTCCCCATTGTAGCCTCTCAATTAAGTCTGAAAGCCGGCTTGATTCTGAATAAAACAAGAAAGCTGGTATTTGTAGTATTATGTACTGAATCAACACAATACTTTCTCTTCGTCATCTTGCGTTTTCATTTTAATTACGGGTAATTACGATCGTCGAAGTGCGTCAGATGTCCAGGCGGTTGAAGTTAATCCGAAGGCGATCTTGATAACCAATTAAACGTACATTTGGTGCATTCCCATGCACCACAATACTCTTTTTAGGGTTCTCGGCACCAGTGCCTTAATTTGGAGCTACAATCCGAAAACATTTAAAATTCGTGTCAGTACTCCTTTAAGGTCGATGTGTTCGTTTTGTGTCAGAGGGGATCATTGCAAGCACATTTGCCGCTCCGACAAAAAATGTCAACATGGGATGGTGTTTTGAACAATGTCAACTCTGAAAAGTAAATTGAATTGTCTAGAACTAATTTCGATGGCGCTTACATGTCTGAAGTTCTCCCAGACCTCCGCAAACATTTTACACAACGCGCGCTCATATCTATTCTGCAAGTTTCCATTATTCCATGTTCTTCGGGATTTTCTTGCTTATGCCGACAGCATAGATTACGGGCTTCTGCAATCATTTGTGAAACTAAAGTCTTCGTGAAACTCAGAGAAACAGATTTATGCGCGTTTTCCACGAAGTTCAATTTATACCTTTATACAATATCGTAGCGGATAGCTTCGCGTTTTTGTCGCCGTTAATTTTGAAATTTGGTTAGTTTAATTTCCGTTGCGAATTGGTGCTCGATCCCATCATGCGGAATATTAAATGTGCTCAGAAACCAAGAACAGCTTGGACTCTTTTTTTTTTTCTTTTTTTTATAGAGCTTAGCGCTAGTGGCGCCGAAGGATGAAAGAAGCGAAATGATACGGAATTAAAGGAGCGGTGTGCATTTTAAAACAGGGTTCGGTGGGCGTGGCACAATCGCGAAACCGCCGTGGGTTGAAACGCCGCTCGAAAACGGGGGAGGAACCCCGTACGGCTCGGACTCTGCCCCCTTTCCAAGGGCGGGAACCCCAGGCAGTCGATAATCGCCGCCCATTGGGATCCCAGCCAACCTCGGCTTTCTGGCAACACAGCGGAGAGGATCCTTGCTCCATCTATCGGCCACGGCGTCAGACGTATTCCACGGATGGGGAATACGTTCACGCTGCATTGATTTTGCGGCGGTCGCGGAATTTCGTGGTCATACAGAGATACGTGGATAAATTGTAAGAGAGGGCGCTAGTGTTTACGTTAATTGCGCGCAGTTCATTCAGCCAGCATGGCCAAAGAAGGCACTTTGTTAGACAACTTACCACGACTGGTCGTAACTCTCATTTGTCCTCTGCAGGCCCGTAGCCAGGAATTTCTTGGGGGATGAGGGGGGGGGGGGGGGGGGCACTTCTTAAAAGCCTTGAAGAACCCCTAATTTTCTTATTTATTCTCGGTAAAACACCCCATTCCATATGAATTTCGGTGGGGGGGGCTTACCCCCGACAGCTACGGGCCTGGTCTTGGTCTGATGGGGTGATAGATTAAAAAACTCACGCGGTTCCTTATGCGTTCCCGTAAGACGACTGGAAGGCGAAAGCTATCTCCATTTTGTGTTCTCCGTCGATACCGCTTCCCCTCTAAACCCCCCCCCCCTCCACGAAAGCTTTTTTTTTTTTTTTTTTTTTTTTTTTTTTTTTTTTTTTTTTTTTTTTGTCACTCAACGCGGTTTTGCACTGCCTCCGTGATCGGAGACACTGGAAGCATCCTGCAACAAACTTGGTTTGGACTGCCTCCGGGATCGCAGGCATTGAAAGCTTTTGCACCTGACGTGGTTTTTGCCACTCTATGGGTTTTTGCAGTGCCTGCGGGACTGGCCTCTCCCTTTGACCCAAGCGACGACGGTGTGTGATAACGTCATCATTCACGTCATGATGACATCACGCTATGATTACTTTTGCATCAGTCGTTTGACTACGCCGACGGATTTCACAGATTTCTCCGATGGTGAGGTCACGCATTTCAAAGTGCTTTTTTCGTATTGTGGCCACATTGGCTCGACAAAATTTTCTGAAACTTGGTGGTACGTTAAGTCTCTGGCTCCATCGGAAGACAGTGTACTTCATTTTTATCGATTAGGAATTACGTAGGCCCTAGTATATATGCCGGCAAAATCTATGACGTCATGGAGACTAGCGCGGGAACTTGAAAGAGCAATTTACTAATCGTAGGAAAATCGTTTATTCTTTAGTGTCCTTTTTTTTAAAGTCATCTGAAACACGCGAGATGTGCTTGACGTCTTATAAATGACCAAATGTAACTAGATTGGGCGTCTATGCAAATTCTTTCTGGGTGGTATTCTGATTACTTTGGCTGTAGCGAGCATTAATTTTCAGGTTGTAACCGACTATAGTATATTTATCAACTGGTAATTAATGCTAACTCTTCGTTCCGTACTGTCTGATTTCGGTGATAATCCACTGGGAACTCTTGCTCGGCGGGCCCCTTACGATGGGTGAAGCCGGTTTTTGATGCAAGACAGTGTTCGTGCCGGCGGCTTCGTGCATCACTTTTTTTGTGTACTTTTCCTCGATTAAACAGCCCGAAAGAAACGTCGTCACCGGGCCCCTTTGCCGGGTCAGTCCATGATGGAAGACTCATCTCGCTTGCAAGCTTCTCCGGCAACACTCCGACGTGTGGCGATCCATTTCTTCACTGTTTCGTGACCCGGTAGCTCTACACGGGCTTCCTATTTGCCGCACTAGCATGCATTGGCAGCGAAAGTCTCATGCTGGGAAGGGCGGGCAAACTGGTCGGATTTTTGTATTTTCCTTTTGCAGAATACAATAAACTCTGTTCAAACTTACATTCAAGTCAATTACATAACATAAAACGGATATATTTCTTGTACTGATGTAGAAGGAGGTCAGAAGGTTTAATTAACGTTGGCAAGACCGCCTGCGCAAGTAAAACTAAATAAAAAATACAAATTAAGATGACAAAAACAAACAAACAAAACAAAAGTGAGGGATAGTGCCCAATTAAAATACGTACGTCAGGATCGTATAGCCAGGATTTTTTTCAAGGGGGTGGGGGGGATGTAGCCACTTTTTATGTATGTTCATTCTTTCGTTTGTATGTGTGCGCGTATATATTCACTCAAAATTTAATATTTCTGGAGGGGGGGGGGGGGGTTGAAGCCCCCCGCCCCTCCTATGCTGATGACGGACATGTATACTGCATTAAATATAATTAGGCGCAATTCATTATGGCTTGATAAGGGAAAGTATTCCAGGCTCTTTAAAATTATATTTGCAAGGAAGTCGTCGATTTTTCATGCATATCTAAACTATTCCAGAATGATATTGATGGATCAAGCGAAATGGTGCTACCATAATTCAATGGTAGACAAGGGTCAGTAACTGCTGGTAGTGAGGCTAGTTTAATTTTAATTAAGAGCAAGCATTGAGAAAAAACACCCACCATAAAATTCAGGGAGCTTGCCAAATGTAACAAGACCTAATGCCACGTGCCAGAAAAAGGAAGACTCGTCCCATTTGCTTTGACAACAGACCTTGGAAGTTGCATGCGATGAAAGAACATTTCTGGCTCCTTCCTAGATCATAGACACTAAATGAAACATTCTTTGCAATCCACGGCAAAATGCTCGGACCTTGTAGAATACTTTTAGGGAGCAGACAGGTTTCCCTCCAATTTATTAAGGCAACAGTTATCTATTGATATCTCTATCCCCTCTCATCTCGAACTCAAGATATTTAGCTACTTATCTCCTATGTCTATCGTCATTGCAAGCCCATTGACTTGGGGCAGAAAAAGTTTTTCGTACAGGCATTAACCACAGTGACCATGTTAAGAAAAAAAAATATACATACCTTCTTGCTTTGAGTTTCAGTCGAAGCAGTGGAAATGTGATGACAAGTGCGGCACATGGGGGCGATCCACCAAAGACAGTTTTGACATTTTATTTTTCAGGCACCGTACAAGCGGTTTAAGGCTTACGGTCATAAAAACCAACATAGGCTCTTGCAATTTGCGGGGTAATTATACATTTATAAATTATTGCTGAATTTTTACCATGACATCTTCAAGGCGATGCCGACAACAGGTGTCCTAAGCGGACGCACTGAGGCCTAATCAAATGGTGTTTGATGTGCAAACAGCTGACACAAAGCTTACATCGGGCAAAACATCCACGCTGCCCTACCTCGACAAAATAGCATGCTGATCCTATGCCAGACGTGGTGTGCTTTCTATGATAGCAACGGATTCTGTAGGGTTCCATGGTCCAGTGACCTTACAATCCGCATGTTATATATTTACTATTAACAAACCAAGGACATGCGCAGAGAAACTACACAGCTGTGAAGAAAAACAGTGCACTAAAAAAAACTAAGACAAAAAGCGGGAAGATGCACAGCGCTGCTGTAAGTCTTCCCTCTTGCCACTTTGTCAATACTACACAGCGTCAGTAGCAGAACATTTCAAACAGATGGTTAAGCCACATCCATCACAGCGGAATGATGCAGGTACATTCAATAAAGTATGGGCACGACAGCTTGCACCGCATACCATCTTTATTGCGAATGTCAAAGATAGAAATTTGTCTTGGTCAGAATGTTTTTTGGTGAGGGTACACACCCACCCCTTTCCCATTTATTCACATTGTGCGCTTTTGTAATGGCAGGCTGGTTTTTTAAATCGGGAATGAGCGACATGAAAAACAAGACTGTGTGAAACCCTGTGATCAACGAGGGAAAGAATGCATGAATGAAACAACTCTGAGACTAATGCATGGGCAATGCCAGACAAGCTTTTCAACCGATTCCATGTGAGGATTATTTTACAAGTCTGTCTGATGGGTGAAACAACCACTCAAAGATCAAAGCACCTGTCAAAGCCAAACAAGTCCTTCAACAGATTCCAAGAGCAGATATCACAGCAACATATCACGGCGATGGTCGACACAAAAATGTGAAAGCTCCACAAAGAGATCTATCACGAATGGCCACTTAACATCAACAGGTTTGTGGATATAATCTGCATGTATGCGAATCGAGAACATATCCAAAAATCTTGTTTGCAACAAGAGAACTGTTTTAGAACAGATCTTTGTTGACTGGACGAAACAACTGCACTGCAAGAAACCCTGAAGCCAAACAAACGTCTTCACCGCTTCCACGCAGAGCGACAAGAAATCGGTTCAATGGATGGAGATAACCATCCCGAGATCCGTCCTCGGGACAGAGCCAAACGGGCATGTTCCGATGAAACAGGATGACATACTCTGAACAAATCGGCTTCAAAATTTCGAAAATTCAGAGGCCAACCCTCGGAGCAGAGCCAAATGGGCATGCCAACAATACGAGTCGACGATGAACTTTCAAGAAATAAGTTACAAGTCAAAGAAACATCCCGGGACCAACCCGCAGAAGAAAGCCACGTGGGCACCTACCAATATAAATTGAAGAATTTAGAACAAAGCAGCTTGAAAACTTTGAAAATGCAGGGAAACTCATTGGACATAGCCAAACGGGCACCCACCGTTACAACACAACAAATCGGACATATCGATTCCATTATTAAAGAAACCCCCCCAAGATCAGCAGGTGGAACAGAGCCAAGTGGGCAAAACGACGAGTTGTTGCTAGACCAGCTCAGTCAATGAAACCGCCATCACAAGATCAACCCTTTGGCTAAAGCAAGCGCTTCAACCATGCCCATGTATGACAGCGAACAATCACTTCGGCACCCTACAGCCAGTATGGCCGGCAGAACAATTTGAAAATTCCATGAAGAGATTTGGCACGATTTTCCATTGAACTATCAACGAGTTATGCTCATCGCCAGGTGCACTGACAGGCATGAAGATCGCCTAACGCATCGAACTGCAGTGAAACACGAGTTCATCTATTCAAAACCCAACAAGGAAACCAGAGTTGAGGTGTGAACGTACAAAATGCGCGGATGAAAGTGCGCTAACAGGCACTATCAACGCATTAATGCAAAAGCGCGCAATGCAAATAAACTTCCTTACCCTCACCGCCAAACATTTACAGATTATATTAAGATGCATCAGTGCTTATGACGGGGAAGTACAGCGCGTAAGAGCAGGTTCTCACTCGCCAGCTTCATATTATTTTGACTGTTAGACGCACGATCCACTGAATAAGCAACTAGACTATTTCAGTTTACTGCACGGAACTACTGACTCATTCTTTTGTACATTGGCTACAGCAAAGAAACACAGCATGAAATCCGGTAGATGGTCTAGGGACAGCAACTACACAGTATTTCCGGAGAGCATCCAAATGCATTGAAGACTGCAGGGCAACACGAAGTTCGTAGAGACGTACGTAGACTTGACTGGTTCAGAGTCCTCAGTAGAAACAGCAGGCCGCACGTAGTCGCTCTTGTCGTAATGGGAGGGCTGTTACTGTCCTCAGTGGATTGGGCTGGACCACACCTGTCTTCAGTAGCGCCACAAGAGAGAACGCCTCGGGAACCTGAAATGACATGCAGTAAGATTATTGGTCAGCTGCGAGCTCTTCAAAAGATCACGTGCTACGCGACGCCAGCAAGCAAAAAAAAAAAAAAAGAAAAAAGAAAAATTGCTCGGCACCATGGCTACGAGTGGTTTAAATGCGCTGATATAGCTTATAAAGTGGACGCGAGGACGACCACTACCGTAACTCGGTTGGTAGAACATCGGACACATTCAAAGGTTGCAGGTTTGGTCCTTTGCCAGCGGCAACTTGTCTTTTTTTGTGCACTTTAATTTCTTCACATTTATACCATAATTACTACAAATAACACCCCCCTATACATTACTTGGCTTGATGGTTCTCATTAAGGTTGAGTTTGACTAATTGTGCACATTATTAATTTGAGGCATTCAAAGACACACAGCCGTACTGTTTTTTCTTGCGCACTCGATACTTACCAAATTTAGCGCCAATTCCGAGGAGTCATCTTCAGTCAGCAGGTCACGAACAGCAGGGCTGGGACCAGTCTGCCATCACTGCTCGAGGTTATGTCTGGAACATGGGCAGGACAGGTGCATAGACGTTCGCTGGAGATCCTTCCCGAGGGCCGCAAGCAAAAACAGACGCCAATACCCTGAAACGGCAGAGCGTTTGTCAGATGTTGCAGACATACGGGCAGTCACAGTAGGTAAGCCGAGTGCTACGAACAGAAAAACGGTGAAGACAACCAATGGTACAATGAAGACTACAGCGTGTTTGTAGGGCCGACTCTACACCATAGTTATCTGCATCGCATTGCATAACTGGGCCAGCTGTAAGCCAGCACTTCAAATGCATATGGTCAACTGTTGCTTTTGTCACAAAGAAACTAATAAACGAAAGAAATGGAGTGTCCGTAGATTTGTTTATTTTGTAAGTTACTATGACAAGACAATTTCACGTTGACTTGTTACCTTACTTGTATTTACTATCTGCCTGAGGAAAGTTATTCATATAAAGAAGTTTAGGACCCTACAATTTGTAGCTTACTTGTCTTTTAGAAAGCAAAAAAATAGTGCTCTGCACTCGCCACCATGGCTTCGAGTGGTTTCAATGCGCTGATATAGTTTATAAAGTGGACGCGAGGACGACCACCACTGTAGCTCGGTTGGTAGAACATCGGACATATTCAAATGTTGCAGGTTTGGTCTTTGCCAGCGGCAACTTGTCTATTTGTGCACTTTAATTTCTTCACATTCATACCATAATTACTACAAATAACACCCCCTATACTTTACTTGGCTTGATTGTTTGCTCTCATTAAGGTTGAGTCTAATTGTGTACGTTATTAATTTGAGGCATTCAAAGACAGAGCCATACTGTTTTTCTCGCGCACTCGATACTTACCAAATGTAGCGCCAATTGGGAGGAGTCATCTTCAGTCAGCAGGTCACGAACAGCAGGGCTGCGGCCAGTCTGCCATCACTGCTCGAGGTTATGTCTGGAGCATGGACAGGCGATGTGCATTGACGCTCGCTGGAGATCCTTCCCGAGGGCCGCAAGCAAAAACAGACGCCGATAGCCTGAAACGACACAGCGCTTGTCAGATGTTGCAGGTATACGGGCAGGCACAGTGGTAAGTTGAGTGCTACAAACAGAAAATTAGTGAAGATGACCAATGGCACAATGAAGACTACAGCGTGCTTGTAGGGCAGACTTTACGAGCATAGTTAATGCTACAATGAATACTACAGCGTGTTTGTAAGGCCGACTCTACACCATAGTTATCGGCATCGCACTTGCATAACTGGACCAGCCAGCACTTCCAATGCATATGGTCAATTGTAGCTTTTGTCACAAAAAAACTAATAAACGAAAGTAATGCAGTGTCTGCAGATTTTAGTTTATTATTTTGTACGTTACTATGACAAGACAATTTCACGAAAATCTGTTACCTGACTTGTCTTTACTAACTGCCTGAGGAACGTTATTCATATAGAGAGGTTTAGGAACCCTACAATTTGTGGCTTACTTGTCTTTTAGAAAGCAAAACAAAAGGACATGTAATTTTGTATTCTCATCAAACTTTTGCTATCAAACCAGGGGGCTTAAATTATGTGCATGCAAACCTGGGAGTGATAGCCAGCACCGCCGCGGCATTGCTAATGATACCAAATAAAGTGGACGGGAGGACAACCACCGCTGTAGCTCAATTGCTAGAGCATCGGACGTGTTATCCAAAGGTTGTAGTTTTAGTCCCTGCCAGTGGACAGTTGTCTCTTCGTCCACATTAATTTCTTTACATTTATATCACAATTACCACATTTGCAGTTAAAAACTACCAAATAATGCCCCCCATACTTTCCTTGGCTGTATTGCCTTTTGGTTTCATTAGGCTGTGCGTAAAGAAAATGAGCCATTGATCAATTCCCCTTCCTTCGCACAAAGGAAATACACTCACGCAAATTAGATTAGACATTAAAGTGGCACTCAGAATTATTATAGTCCAGATAGCGTAGGCACCAATTTAGGTTAATGGGGAGCAATCAACATAATGAATATGATCAGACAGATTGGCTTCAACAACAGTCTGAGTAATGGCGAGTTTGGTGGAAACAGTATGAGAAACAAGGAAAAGATCTTGTACACATTTCTGTGAGCAAATGTTAACACTGAGAACGTGTTCTTATGGAACAGCCTAGTTGAGTCTAACAATATCCTCCTGACGAATGTCTGATTTTGAAAAATAAGGGAAAGAAAGAATTTCAACCTGGCAGCATTGCAAATGCTCTCACAAGTGCTCAAGATTTGCCAATGTCAGCATAGAGGTTGGAAAATCAGTGTTTAGAACGATACATATAAGTGGAGCTGGTACGTAGTGTTTGCCTTTCAATTTCATGCATGTTGGCTGCTGCGTGTGAATTCCAAGGTGAGGATGGTGGTAAGGTTACGAGTTTCATGTGCGAAGGGTGGAGAGGGTAAGAAAAAAAAAGCTTTCCTTTTCCCTACCTTTCGCAAAGGCAGCAGTAATATCCCGTCTGCATGGATGACGTCATCAGCAAGGCAGCACAGAGGTGGCAAAGCGGTTGACCGCGGGACCAGCTGTGCTCAGGGTGATGATATCGGGAACATAGGCGGGCATAACAGGATCTGCAGGAACCAGCTCGATATTCTTGCCAGGGATCACAACGGAAGGCAGCCGAGTTGGAAAGCTGCAAAGACACGCAGTGAAGCTAAACACATTCTAACACAGCCGCGCTAAGAGTTCTGTGTGCGTGATATTTACCAAAAGTACTGCAAGGCGCTTATTGAAGTCCCATCTGCTGACAGGAGAATCGCTGACAATGTGGAAGAGCTGCCAACACGATCTCCCCATGGACTTGGACAGGGCCGTCTTCGCCACGCATCTCGTCCAAGAACAGGAACTCTGCAGGCTTTGGGGGGATCTGAATGGACACAAAGGCCGCTCGTCAAACAAACAGGAGACAAAAAAAAAAAAAAAAAAGACCCACTCACCGTGTCTATACCACTTCGTGTGCTGCGCTCGATCCATGGACTTTTGGAACATCAGCGGCACGAGGAACGAAATACCTGGAAGTGAATCTCAAAACTACGTAGTAATCACGTCACCGTGAATAAGGAATCACATCACCGTGAATAAGGACTTCGAGAAACACAGCAAAGAGGGGAACAGCACCAACAATTGCAATGAAATCGCACTGTAGGGTGATCATATCAATTCTCCAGCATGGCTGCATCCAAAGCTCGCGTGGCATTTCCGGATGCAATTTGCTTCCGCGAAAGCCACATTTCGCTCGAGCGCACTATCGCGCGCGGGGCTACTCGACACGAAATAGTGGTCGCTTCACAAAGTCATTCGGAACGGGTTCAATGTCCCTGGCGAAATCGAAAGAGGACACCTGTCAGCTGTCCTGCCTAGTGTGAGCTAACCTGCCTATCGTGTTCGCTGAGCCTCAAGCTATACGCGTCGCACCCCCCCACCCGTACCCCGTCCTCTTCGATTCCGTCACGGAGATTAAAGACCCGATGTGGCTGCAGCCGCCGGCCGCCAAAACTAAACACGCGAGTACACCACTCTCGCCAGCGTGGAATACCACTGTCATCTCTCTTGCAATGTTACGATGAAACTTGTCGCAATGTTGGATTGCCTTGCCGGTGCTCGGATGATTTCCACGGTCAGACGTCGATGCATGGCAGCCCGCAAGGACAAGGCACCTGAAACAGTCAACAGACGTTTTTCAGAAGTACGAATGTAGGAAGAACCGATGTACTCACCTCGAACGCGTCGTTCGCACGCGTACACGCGGGCCGTGTTCGCGAGAACGACCAAAACGGGCGGCGCGTCGAACAATGTCCGCGAGGCGCGAGTCACCGCAACGGGCAAACAAACGGCCCACACACACCCACAAAAAGTGCAACAACAAGATTCACCACTCACATTGGACTGCAGCGTTGAAGCGCTGAAGTCGTAGCCTGAAGACGTATTTGCAGCATTAACAAAGCTAACGAGCTGACGAGGCAATTCCGCATGACGTTTGTTTCCTCAAAACCGCATTTCGCTTATAGTAGAACCCGTATCGCGCGCGAACTACTTAACGTTACGAAACGTCATTCAGAACGGGTCATCCCTGACGAAATCTACAGAGGACGGCTGTCCGATACCCTGCCTAGTGTCAGCTACCTGCCTCACTGGAAGCTGCCTGAAGCTACATGCGTCGCCGCACCTGCGACGTGGTCCCGTCCTCTCAAATTCCGTCACGGCGAACACCGATATGTGGCCGCAGCACGCCCACGAAGATTCGGGCTTAATTTTACGACGCAACTAACCTCACGAAACTTTTAGGCGTAACTAGACGCCCAGCGAGTGCCAATTTGAGATACTCAACTGACAAAATTTTCTAAGCTGCGTACCACCCTCGCCAGCTCGGGGACTGCCTATCTTACTTGTTGACCGATGACGAAGCACTCCGTGAAGACGGCTGGCCCCCGGAGAGTTGTCCACGATGAATGGTCCTTTGTCCTGGCGACGCCGAAGTTTGGTGAACGCACACATCGAAAAATGAGTCCACGGCAGGCGTGACTTGCGACTTGTAAGTATGCACCTCTGCGGCCTCGCTGGAAGGCCATGAGCGTTAGGCCTACGGTAACGTCGTGGACGTGCGACGTTTGAAAAGTTCGCCGAGGGCCGCATGCATTCCGGGAGCTTCGCACGGAGGCCGATAATTGTCGTGCAGGAGGAACTTGAAGGCAGTAATGAAATGTCCGTGGCAAGCTTGTAGCCACTCTCGCACACGTCGAGCAGCGAGCAGTCTCGGCAGCAACCCGGAACATAATGGCGGCGGCGGCGTCAGAAGGCTCGCCGGGCACAAAGTTTTCTCGAAACGTTCCTCACACTTTCAATGCCCGGAGGTTGAAGCCAGTTCTTCAATAGTCCAGGTAGAAGACGCAAGGTAACGCGGGTGCGACGTCGTGTAGCGCAGCCACTGTCAGGGCGTGAGTACGCAATGCGACGCAGAGCTCGACAGACAATAGACGGGCACAACGACGAATGTCGAGAGAAGAAAGAAAAAATGGCGGTCCTACACCCCGGATGCTCGCTCCCTGACCGCGACTATCACGATCCCATGATGCTTGGCTCATGCGTCGATACGTTTTCTTTGCTCGAGCATTGGTCAATTTCGCCGATACGTCACTGGCGCGCACGCCGCCACGACGCCGTTATCATCACCACGATCAGCGCGACTGGGGATGAAAAAAAATACCTAAAGAAAAAAAGGCGCGTCCGCATGCTGTTGCGAACATGGAGTGTTCTAGAAGCTTCTCCCGTGTTCTCCGACAGCAACTGCGTAGTTAGCGCTGTCCCCTTCGTTTCATCGATATCAGGTGCGCACATTCGCGAAAGCGTTACATTAAATCGAGTTTTAACAATTTATTTTCGACGTTAACTTAATTTCCAGTACATCCTTGCAAAATCCCTTTCTGGTAGTCGAGAAAAATAATATAATATTGTCGTAGGTGTGAAGGCGGCCGAGGCTACAGCGGCCGCAACGATGCATCTCGCATCGTGGTCTCGCCGTCACTGTTAATAATACCTGGTCTTTTACGTCCTAAAACCACGATATGATTATGAGACAGAATGTGGCATAGCGCTAACACACACGGACGAGAAAGAGGCTATAGGACCAACGCTAACTTTCGAATGACTGTTTATTTTCAGAAGCAACGGTATAAATATCTCCGTATAGAAGGCCCAATCGTGTTAGCACTATGCCACATTTTGACGCGTATAACCAACCATCCCAAAAAGCCACGTTGACAAATGATTATGAGAGACGGCGTAGTGGAGGACTCCGGAAATTTCAACCATCTGCTGTTTGAACCATCGACCTTAACATTTCGCCTCCATGGAAATGCAACCGCCGCGGCCGGGATCGAACCCGCGACTTTCGGGTCAAAGCTGTGCGCATTATGTGCATCTTCATTCTCAACGATTCGACCTTTCTGCGGCATGCGTCAATAGCATCTATCGCGCTAAAACTCCAATAGCGTGGTTTTGCTAGCAATGCAATAAGGAGGAGGAAATAATAATAATACTAATAAAGATTAGTTAACCTGCGGGTCGCTGCATGTTCGGGCTTGGTAATTGGTATTCGAACACGCGAAACATTTTGTGTCAGTGGACGGGGCGTAGACAAGACGGAAATGATTGCTGGTCAACTCGGCAATTCATCGAAATAGCGAGGAAGCGCTCAAAACGAGCGGCGAAAGAGTAGGCGCTCGTGCTGTCGCCTTCTTGTCCTCTGTAGACTCGGTTTTAGCTCTTGTTTATTTTATTAAAGGAGGTCATAGACAAACCGAGCGCGTCGTGTTCTCCACGTCTAATATCTGCTAGTGCTAAGATGACTTATGTTTGAAGATGGTTACGCTCGTTCGGAAGTACATTCAGCGAAATGACATTGCAGGTAATTGGGGAGGAGGACAACCCACGAATGGGATACCACTGGAAATATTTATCCGAGATTCATCCATAAATCACCTGAATCTCAATTCTTCACTTGCAATGGCTTCTTCTAAACTTGTTTTAACAAACGATAAACGCGTTTGATCGCACCTTCTGCTTATAGTGTGGCGAATGATTGTATTTTCTTGTTTCGAACAACTATGTGCCGTGCAGCGTCATCCAAGCGCATGCCAATGTACAGCGCGTAAGAAGCAACACGTAGTGTGTGGTACGACGCAGAGTTCAATCGGTTCAACAGACGCAACGCGCAGCAGGGTGCACAGAAAATACAAGATGGCGGCGCTGGCGGCGCGAAGGCCCGGATGTTAGCTCCTTGACCAGAAAGCCGAGCTGCTTGGCACGTTCATCGACTCGACCGGACATCTTTTTTACTCGCGCATTGCCCTGCGTCACTCGACCGCACGACGCCCTCATTGAGGCAATTGATGTGATGTTTACAATTAAAATAAGAAATTTTAGTCGACATGCAGCTTTCGAACTGGGCTTGTGCTTTGACGGCCAAGGCGTTAGCGCGGTCGCCGTCCTTTTATCGACATAAGACGCACCAATACAACGGAACATGTGTGCGTGCGTGCGTGCGTGTGTGTGTGTGTGTGTGTGTGTGTGTGTGTGTGTGCGTGTGCGCGCGTGCGTGCGTGCGCGCGTCCGTGCGTGCGTGTCGAATTTATGCACGTCTTCAAGGGACACTGATGAAAAAATACTATTTTTCTCGTATCAGTAAATTACTCTTTCGTAATAACCAAAAGCGACGACGCCTCCCTGAAGTTCCCGGCGCCAATCGCCTTGACGTCATAACTGACGTCAAGAAATTTCGTTCATTCAATGTCGTCCAAAATGCGAAGAAACAACTTGAAACCCGTGACGTCACGTGCTCGAAATCGCGGCGCGAAATTTAAAAACGGAGCACTGACCTTCGTTTACCGCTCTATAATGAAGCTATGGTGGTGAAGCTAACGACAGCAGAGTTTTCCAGAGTAGAATTTATTAGTCTAAACTGACTCGTTGTTTCAATTTAGTCTCAATTTTATTAGTAAAAAATGCAGAAATCTTGAGCCAGGGTCGTACAGTTGGGTCAGGTGGTGTCGTCCTTGGCAAAGCTCTACCACCGGTCTGCAGATGGCAGCAGGGTTGAGGGTGCAACGGCCGCCAGATGCCACTTCTATGTACTCCTCGAAGTGTCGCACTTCTACGACACATCAGGCGCGGCTCGTTATCTCCATAATCGCGCGTACGTGCGAACCGCATTTGCAAGTCGCCGAATCTGAATCCTCCTCCAATGACTCGGGTATCTGACCGCTCTATCTCGGGGCGAGGTACCGATATTACGCAACGAGACACCCCAGCCTTGCCTACCGAGCGAAGCAGCGCCGTTATGTAACAGGGCGGCTGGCGCGCGCATTCCGACTCGCGTCTGTCAGCAGCCGCAAGCTCCGTTTGTGACGCTCGGCTGACTTTTGCCGGCAGCGTTTCATTTTTCGCTATTTTTTTTTTACTTTTTTTTTCTCGCGGAAAATTTTCGGAGGCGTCTTTTCGGAGGGAAGGACGTGCAAAGGAAGGATAAAACGAGCGCAAAAAAAAAAAAAAGAAGAAGAAGAAGAAAAGGTGGGAAGGAAGGAAGACCCAAACATCGGCGGGCGAGATGCAAATGGCTGGGCGGCAGGACATGCGGTGCGTGACGAAGGACGCTTGCGAGTTTCCCGGCGGCGAATTCGCGCGTGGGCTGCTGCTGCTGCCTCTCGAGCTCCGCGAACGGCGCGTGCCTCGGTCTAGAAGACCCGCGCATATCGGAACCTACTCGTCAAGGATACGAGAAATGAGTGGGCGTTAATGTTTGTTTTGAAGAAAAATAAATCGGGCCACAGTATTGAAGTCAAAACGCTGTTGTTCGCCTACCTTAAAGCTACGTCCACATCAAGGTCGTAAGATATGGGCTGCACACTTAGCGCCGCCCGTGCGCATGGTGGAAAACAGCGGATTAGCCACGGAGTCAATAATAATAATAATTTCTGGGATTACATAACCACGTCGTAATTTGACGCATGCCGTAGCCGCATGACCTACTCCGAAATTATTTTGAGCCTCCGGGGTTCCTCAACATGCACCTAAACCTGAACACAACGACGTTATTGCGTTTCCCGCACATCTAAAGGCGGCAGCCGAGGCTGTGAATCAACCCCCCCCCCTCCTTTATCCGTGCGTGTTTGTATGTTTGTACGTATACTGTATACACATATAAAATGTAAAACGCCCAGGGCGGGGTGCTTGAACCCTCCTGCATACGCCACTGTAATGCTGGATGAATTGTTTGTTTTATCGCTTGTTGGAATATTGATAGGCGTCGCAGGCGCCTGGTTACGAATTATGCTGCTATTCTAAAAAGACAGGGCGTGCAAACACGTGCACAAGAACGGTATATCGATAATAGGTGTGTGACATGCCGACAATAGTGGTAGCGCATGCGTGAACCAACCGTCCATTAACTTGCATAAAAATGAAATGACATGCTTTAAAAGTTGTTATCTTTCACGTACACCCCCACGCGTGCCGGATTGATACGGTTTGCCTTATGCATGGGCATGCGCAGATAAGTTTTCATGCCTTCTTTCTTTTCGCCATTAATTGTGCGTCTGTTCGGTTGTTAGTCGGCGTTTGTGGTGTCGTGACTTCTTTCTTGTGTCCCTGTTTGCAAGCCCTGTCTTTTTAGAATGAACAATTACTAAGTAGTTCAGCTCACTGCTATTCTAAACTTTGTGATGCTATTTTCTCTCGTGTATGGATAATCATATCAGGAAATAACGCGGCGCATTACTAACACAGGCGAGGAGCGGCGATCGTGGTGGGCGTCTTCTTAGTTCACGTGCCTGCAACGAGCTCTGCTTTCTGCGTCGGCTGTGTACCGGCTTGCCGCGAACCCCAGCGATCGAAATCGCATATAGGCTGCTCACTCATTGGTGCTTCTTTCCTGCGTCCTCTGCTTTGCAGGACTGTGACCAGGCGCATATCGACGACGTGGCGTCGGACGACAACGGCCAGGACCTTAGGTAAATACGTGCCTTCTGCGTGCTACATTGAGGCCGGAGTAATAAATTAGCTTGATATATACTGAGTATTTGCAGCGCTAAAAACGAGGACAAAGGAGACACAACCGACAACTTGCGCTGCTGTGTCAGCGCAAGTCTGTGTCGTTTGTGTCTCCTTTGTCCTGGCTTTTTAGCGCTGCAACTACTCAGTATATATCAAGCCATGCACGAACTAGCCCATCAACGAATTCTTCTTGAATAAGTTAGCCGCGGACATCTTCGTCGAAAGACAAATCAGCCTGCTACACGTGTCGCGATATGTCTGCACGTGTAGTGTACGAAAGTAATGTGTGTTTGTTGTGTTGTTGATCAACAAGAAAGAGCCTAACTACGCCATTTCAACGCACAATTTTGTTTTCTCTCACGCTGACAGGCTTATAGTTTATTCTGAAGAGACGTTAAAGGGGCCATGACACCCAATTTTCGATCATAACCTGTGTTAGGTGGGTTAATCCTTGCGCATTCACAAATAAGCTGGGGCGATATTTTTGCGCATTTGGTCGAGCACTTCATTTATAATTGAATATTTCAATGAACATGCGAGCGGCCTGAGAGTTTGGCAACACTGCCGCACACGCGAGCGTGGCGTAACAAGGAGCTAGCTGTGCGAGCGTCTGCATTCCGGCAAACGGTATTGATCCGCGGTCAGCTGCGCGCGAAATCGAGGTATTTTAGCTTTCTTCAGCTTGGCACTGAAATTGAACGATTTGCAGCGGCTGAAATTTTGATAGAAGATGACGGCTCTGCACTTTGCTGCGTATGACGTCACACGCGCCATGGTAATATGGCGGTCGTGCAGGGTTTACAGCCGGCGAACTTGAGGGCCTGTTTTCCGCTCTGAAATGTTCTTTCACGGCGCGATTTTTCATATCTGTATAATAATAATAGACCCTCTGCTTCTAGTTTTCGCTGAAAACCACAAATTGTTGGGTGACCGCGTCATGGCCACTTTAATTGCAACGAAAACGAAAAGTGGGAACTTAGCTGTTGCTTCAGGCATTCTCACCCTGATCGGCCGCATCAAAGGCATGCAGAAATTCAACCAAGAGCTCTGTAAAGTTAAAATTTTATAGAAGGGAATGTCATCAGTATTTGCGATGAGCTTGGATGAGATTGACCTGTTACGCAGACCGTATTAGAGACCATGCAGTGTCTCGCGCTTGCGTTCGCGTTTACTGGAGGCTGCACGCTCTCCTTACGAAGGCACGAGTAATTGGAATGCGCATAGCCTAAACACATGTCTCGCTTACCAAAAGCACTTGTGCTGTAATGCTCCTCGTGCACTTCAAATATCAGCACGCTACCCGTTTTTATGATTGCCGATATAGATAGTTGAAAGAGCAGCCTACGTTCGTAAGGTCAGCGGAGTACTTATCCCGAGAACATGTCTCTCACTGTTATCTCATTTATCTGGCTGCTTACTTCTATTATTTCGTGGCACTTCATTCAATCTCAGTACATTCGCGCATCATTTCTGTCCCCTTACCGTTCCCCGTATTTGATTAAGACGCCCATGGCTTGGCCAACTGTTGTCTGTCGTATCCAGCAGCTTATTATTTCCATGCAGCAGACGCTACGCGTCTTTATTATTATTATTTATTCAAGGATTACCCGCACTTGCCGGAAGGCGTTATGGCAGGGGGGTTACAGGAGGAAAAAACAAATCTTCATTCGGACAGCACATTTGCTCTTCACGTAGCCGGTTCCATCTACACAGTAGTTCTGACCAAAAAAAAAAGTTTGCAAGCGATTTCGTCCAGGCACGGTACTCACGTTTTTTAAGAGGATAATCAGCACGCTTAGAAACATAATGCGGTTGTTTAAGATAGTTATCGCTTCTAATTCCAGTCTCATTATTATATATGAGAAATAAGAACTTCAGTGTCAACTTCTGAAAGCAGTTCCCAGTTCAACTCGTGTTTCACTTCCACACAACTTTCATTCCGCCCATAGCCCCAGTGCGCCCGGCAGCACGCACGCCGTCTAGCAGCTCGGTTTTGTATCCCCCCCCCCCCCCCCGTTAATCAATTGAATGTTTTTGTGCAGGGTCCCAGACAGCCTTTCTTATCTTTACAGTCTCCCTTTCGATGCAGCGAAGCACAGTCTATATGTCTTCTGATTAGCCTTTCCTCTCTTTAATCGCTCCTCTACTCTCTTGCAGCTTTTCTTAAGTACCAAGCAGCTCAAGCTATTCTTACCTTTAGTATTCTTTTCAGGTTTGTTTTATGTTGTCATTTCAAAGCAACTAGTAGAAGAGCTTTTTGGTGTGTGATACGGGTGACGTTACATCGTCTTCTGGTCGCAGCAACTACAACTTCGCCGCCGACGGCTTCCAGGCGGGCACGGGCGTCGGCGGCTCGGGCGGCGCGGGCGGCCTCTGCCTGTCGTCGGGAGGCATGCGCGGCGGCGTGGACTGGATGCGCAAGCTGGCCTTCCGCTACCGGCGCATCAAGGACATCTACAACCAGTACCGCTCCAACGTGGCCGGACTGCTGGGACCCAAGCGAGACCAGTGGCTGCAGCTGCGCGGAGAGATCGAGGCCCACACCGACAGCTGGCTCACGCTCGCCATGAAATGCCTCTCCGTCATACACTCGAGGTACGTACGCGACAGTACGGCAAGGAGTCTCTCCAGACGTCCTGCTCGGCTGCTGACCCGAAGGTCGCGGGTTCGATCCCGGCCGCGGCGGTCACATTTCGATGGAGGCGAAATGGTAGAGGCCCGTGTACTGTGCGATGTCAGTGCACGTTAAAGAACACCAGATGGCCGAAATTTCCGGAGCCCTTCCACTACGACGTCTCTCATAATCATATCGTGGTTTTGGGAAGTAAAACCCCAGATATTATTATTATTATTATCTTTCCAGACGTCCAAGATCATTTTAATTTAAGCATCAGACTCCGAAATATACAGGTGTTGAGGGCCGTGAGCTAAAAGCCACAGAACGGCTATGCGAGGCCCGCGGTCCCTTGAACTTGGCACCAACAGAAAAGCAACGTGAGCACGGAGCAGCAAGAATATGCTATCGTCCTTCTACCCCCCAAAAAATAGGAAAAAAAAATAGAATCACATGTTACATAAAAAAACTACGTGTTGTCACACAACGTAATGCAGCTGTACAAGAGAAAGGCATCTTAACGTACAATGTAGCAGTATTTTAATACATTGCAGCACATGTAATGTAACCCTGCTGTAAAACGTATGTTGTAGTCATAATACGCACAAAAATGGCGACAGCTTTAAAGGGACACTAAAATGATACAATAAATTACTTTAGACTCCTAAATTATACTCTTAACACTCTGGTGGCGTTAATTTCACCACCATAGCCCGCCAGCAAAAAGAATTAAAAATAACAAAAATGGATCTGTTAAGCTCATTCAGGTTTGCATTAGTTGGACAAACAACTTTAATATCAAATGAAAGCAGGCGAGACTGGCAATTAAATTTCTTAAGATTTAGAGTAGTGGGTCAAGAAGGTTTTGAATAAAGCAAGTTCAGCCAGCAAAAGAAATGCCATGTTACACGAGACTGTTCCACGGCTGCCACGCACATACCGGTGCATATCTGAAATGCGCTATTGCTAATATTCTAGCGTGTAATAAAATACTGTACTCGTTGCAGGTCTACGTGCGCCAACGTGCTGGTGACGACGACGCAGCTGGTGCCCGCGCTGGCCAAGGTTCCTCCTGTACGGCCTGGGCGGAGTGTTCCCCATCGAGAGCGTGTACAGCGCCACCAAGATCGGCAAGGAGTCGTGCTTCGAGCGCATCGTGGCCCGCTTCGGCAAGAAGTGCACCTACGTCGTCGTCGGCGACGGCAAGGACGAAGAGGCGGCCGCCAAGCAGGTCCCTCCCTTTACAGACTATAGTAGAACCCTCTTATCCGAGCTTAGAACACGAGTAGATTCAAAAGTTTGACCACACACTCTAAGGAAAGAAAGATTACTGCACTCGGCGACAACTTATCTTGACATTGGAGCGAAGGCTACGGAGACGTGTTGCTCCTCAAGTAGTACGGCAGCTTGTGGCTGGTTTCGGTTTTGCTCGCTCGCATCGTTAACGCGTTTAGAACATTATACACATAAAAATAGTGAATGGGAGAAACATTTCGATGGTTCAGTGTACATTTTAGTGCCTGTATTACGAGTACATATTTCTCGGAGAACTAAACAGCGCGTTTGCGGCCGCGCACTGACCCACTACGTCATGGACGCCATGTTTACTTTCGAAAACGGGCGTGCTGAAATGGTGGTGCTGTCTAAGAAATGGAAAGAAAAGGAAGGCATTCTTGCAAAGGGAACAGTAACTGCATTTTGCCTACGACGTCCCGCTACTGTTCTAGTCATTATAAATGAAGCAGCATTTATTTCAGCAAGGCGTAGACTTAAGTACTACTTTTTGACGCGGTAGCAGGCATGCGCTTCGGTTCTGTAGCTTCCACAGTGCTGTCAAGAAAAGTTGTCGCCGAATTTAGTTACTATTTTTGTTGAGTCTTAACTTCGCACACATATAACTCTCTCTAAATCAGGGGTCTCAAGCCCACCTCAGCTAGCGGGCCACAGTCACGAAATGTTGTCCCGTATATAGGCGCCGAAATTCGCGACTGTGACAGAGTTCATAGCAACTTGGAAGACAGTCACGAAATGTCGTCCCGTAGGCGCCGAAATTCGCGACTGTGACAGGGTTCATAGCAACTTGGAAGTAACAAAAAATTCAAGGGTTTTAAGGACTTCCAGTTCCCTAAACAAAATTTTTAAGGACCTGAAACAACACTTCTTGAGATCGTAGAAAAAGGCAACACCCTCTTCTACGGCACGGAAGCACACTTTTCACTGCATACAAGCCAAAGCATTTTTTTTTTCACTTGGAAGCAGCTTGCTGGGCTACTTACGCGTTTTCAGTGCTTTACTGCCTTGTGTTGCTTTCAGAGGAGGACACGCACGCACGCACACACACGCACGCACGCACGCGCACACACACACACACGCACTTACATGAAAGTGCACGTCAAGTGAGCCTTTGCCATGGTGTCTCCGATATACATTTTGTGCTCTTGGCACATAAATTCCCTCAACTTAATCTTTAATATTTATTTTTTTCTCATCTCCCTGTGCAGATGGGCTTTCCCTTCTGGCGCGTCAGCAGTCACTCGGACCTGGCGGCGCTCCACCACGCTCTCGACCTGGGTCACCTGTGAACGGCGGGCGCTGCTCCGGACAGAAACCACGAAAGGGAGCACCGGGAGGGGGGACCACTACGACCATCACATTCCGAAGCGGGACGTCCCGCACTGGGAAACGGATCGAAAACGCGCCCCGCTTCTCACACCATGGACTGCCCATACACCTCATGCGGCGTGTGCGTCGCACAGTCGAGAACTGTTCCGTGTAGTTCTGTCGGCCGTCGTTTTCAGTGAAGTTCGCATGGGGACACAGCCGGCCAGGATGCGAATGTCCGGCCGTGTCAACCCCTGATCGCACGTATATCTTGATGCAACCGCCCTCGTCCCAATAACGGCGCTCGGGTGAATGCTACATAGTGTGTGCAAGAAAGGGCTGCTTCGCCTCCCGTGATGTTGTGAGTGGGGGGGGGGAGATGGGTGTGGAGTGATTCGATCACCAGTGACTCGAGGTGACCCCACCAGGATCCCCGGCTGCCGAGCGTGTACAGAAGACACGTGCCAAAGAACTACGTCCCCGCATAGTGGCCATCTAGGCGCTGTTCCCTGTGCCAACTACGCTGTGTCACCATGATTTCGCGCCGTTGGCGTACCATATTAAGCTTCGTTGGCGCGTTTCCAAAGAGACGCCATATGGGCTTCGTATTAATTAAATTGCCTCTCGCTTCAAACGGCAGAGTGCTAGTAACTTAGCCTTGAGTTCTATGATTAAGTAGGAGATGGAGTTCAATTACTTTGATTCAACTAGATACAAGTTTCGGAAAACGTTAGGAAGCTTTCGAATGTTGAGTTAAATAGGAAAGGGCCGATTATCTCGCAGTCTACAGCATTTCTACGCACTGTACGTAGCGTAAGAACTCGCTTGTGGTCAACAGCAATGAAAAGTGTGATAAGCTCACGACATCGCACTGACAGACTCCGCGGGACTACTGCTTGATTATTGTATAGGAGCTGGCTTATCATTATAGCGCGGTGAACTACAATCATGGATATGTGTTCGTGCTTACATTCTTGTTACATTGAACTTGCAGCTTCTTCGGCCGCGATATGAAACGAGTTCCGATTTGCTTCTAAAATTTCTCTCGATCGTCTTTTCAACACGGGATAACGTTGCGTGCACTACCTGATTACAACATCCAGCCCGACGCGTCGTCTTGGAACACGCGGACATTGTAACGTGCTTGTGCAGTCGCGATCAGTATAGGAGAGAAAGCGCCATCTGCGGACTTATCGTTGTACTTACCATAACGCACTTCCATTATGTGTGCGTACGCGCGTTTGTCGACATGAATGGGTAGGCTATCCTGGTTTTCTTCTTTTTTAGAGTCGCAGCTTCTGAAATACGTCTCAATTTTCTTATATCGTCAAGTGGAAGTTACGGAAGAAGCAGCTTGGCCGGCTGGTGATTGCAAAAGGACAAGCCATTCATCAAGGGCGTTGAGGACCAAAGCCGGCACTTCGTGGCGCGCCATGACACGACGACTTGTCTGTTTAGTTGACGTGAGGTTGGCAGCCACATTCTGAACCAGTGTCGAGTAAATTTATTTAGTGACAAATGAAAGGAGAGCCTTCGCGATTCGATTTGCAGATACCACACTTGTTAGGAAAGGCCATTTCCCCAACTTTAGCTGCTGACAGTGCTTCGTTTCTTTACGGATTAACTTGAGCACCCTGCTTCCTGCAGTAGGCCTTCCACTTCCATTTGTATGTGTATTGGGCGCGTGAAGGATACAGTCAGGGAAGGAAAAAACAGTGACACACTGTCTAGCACAATGCACGTCCAATTAGTTCCCCAGCTCACCGCGTCAGCTGCATGGGCGCGCGCTAACACGAGAGTTTCACGAGAGCTGGCTGGTATTCATTATGGCTGGAATTTACGGAAGGCTGGGATGTCAGCTATTCGAACTGTACGTCTAAGCGAAATAGTAATGGAGAAAAATGGGGTAGCAATCTTCGCTGATCGCGGTCGATGTGTGCGTCCACGTAGGTACTTATAACGCGTGTTTAATTTGAAAGAAGATTTCGTAGCAGGAAATGTTCGTTTATTTATCCATCGCACTTTGTGATACCTGTCCATGGTTTTATCAGATGTTATCCGCAGATACAATAACATTTGAGGACTATCTATGTTTGACCTTTGGCACGTCTATAGCAAAGGAGGTGACGAGCTCTCCGGGTCGCTGTTTCAGAAGTTCAAAGGTCGAAGGCATCAAGGCATCCATACAATACTTAAACGTAGCACGTTGCCCACGTGACTTTAATAGAAAGAGACGACTTCGCAAGAAAAGCGTTGTTCCTTGCATACTTGGTTGGATACGGTAAATACAAGTGAAGCCCCGCGATATACAAATTCGCGAAAACTACAAAAGCATATGTATTTCGCATTTTCCTTAGGATCTCGTTCCTTGTTCGCTTCCATGGTGGTCGCCGCTGTATAAACCAACGCAAAAGCTGGTTCCACATTACTTCATATAGTGTCACGAGCCACTAATACACGAAGTGATTGCTTTTACTGAACAGCTCGAAGCCAAAGATGTGCTTGTCGAAGGAGACGAGTGAATGAAATATAGATCATGTGACTGTAGCTTTCAAGTGCTGCTGTCCTGGTAACCAAGAGAACAAATAAAGTCCAGACATTTTGGTCCGACTCAATTATTTCGTGCTATCCCTGCGGCCCGGATTTAATCTATGCTGTTTACACATGGTAATACTTGCGGTAATGTAAGTAAATGCAGCAATATTTGGCAATGTCCTCGCATTGTCTTATCTGTGTCCTCGAAAGCAAGTCTGCGCATGTCCCACCAAGCACTGAGATGGTACACACTAAACGACACCATGAAATGATAACGCAGGACAAGCGCACGTCCTTTGGAGCACTGCATGAAACGGCCGGAAATTCCATGAGTAGTGATAAATATATATAAAACGTGTGTCCGCGGTTCGAGTCCTTAGGCTTACCATAGTTGACATTAATGCGCCCACGACTGCGGGGATGCATTCAAAAATCGAGAAACACAGGATTTCAGAAGCCTGTCGTGGGCGAGACCCACGACAGGGTCTCGCCCACGACAGGCTTCCATCTTCCTGTTACATATCTTCCTGTTACACAAGGCACACAAGTTAAGCACAGAAAACAAATTGTTGACTTCTGTTCCAAATGTGTTATCAGGCGAAACAGGCACAATAATAGCCTGTTTCCAAGCAATAAACAGCCTGACTCAGTGAACAGCTTTATTCACTTTTCTACATTTCTTGGTGTTTTGCTTACTCCTTTGCCTATACAAGCAGCTTCTGCAGAAAATCCTAGTAGAAAAAACCTTCCCAACAGCATCACGGTTCTCCCTCGGTGGCTCTATTTGAAAGGACTACAAAGAAATGCATTTCTCCAAGAACCCGAAAAACATTGAAACAGTAGCATTAAAAATAGAAATAGAAACAGAAATAGAAGTAGGATAGAATAGAGGTAGAGCAGAAGTAGAATAGAAATAGAGTAGAAGTAGAATAGAAATAGATTAGACATAAAATAGAAAATAGAACATATGTAGAATAGAAATAGACTAGAAATAAAGTAGAATCAGTACTAGAGTAGAAATAGAATAGAAATATAGGTAGAATAGAAATAGACTAGAAATAGAATATATATATATATAGAATAGAAATAGACTAGAAATAGAGTAGAATTAGCAATAGAGTGGAAATAGAATAGAAATAGAATAGTGCACGTAGGCGAATCAACATATTGATGCGCCTTACGTACACTGCTCTTTTCGCACAATAGAATACATACAGTGAGTCCTTGTTGTAGGCATGGCATGTTCCGCTAGTCGGTTCATAGATATAGCGGACACGTTCAATCTGGGCGAAGACAACTCGTTAGAACTTAGAACACATAAATAAACACACACCTGAAGCGCACGGTGTGTGTTTCTATGTTTTAGCGTGTTGTTTTCTTCGCGTAGTTTAAACGTGTCTTTCATAATACAGTGTAATCGCACCACAAACAGCTGGTTAACTATTACCGGCTGTTAGTGTAATTTTTTTTTCGCGAGCTGACGTAAACGGAATAGTGTCGGCATTCCGTGCCGGGACAATTACTTGCCCTCAATAGAGGCCGACAGCATAGCTTGATGGCAGCTCTTGAAATACATCTCTTGAAAACCACAAGCCGGTTAGTTCAGTAGTCGAAATAACCTTCCCCTCACAAAATAAAAACGCGATCCGCTCGCCCGAGCCGAGCAAAATAAAGAAAACATAATTGAACCACAGCCTAAACTTTCATACATTGTATCGGCAAATCAAATCCACAGTGCACGATGCCGGAAGCCGGCCAACGGGGAGACACAGCCGGCCAGTTTGCGCTCGCGCTGCACTGCCGCGAATGCGCGCCCCCCCCGCCCCCCACGCATTCCCCCCGAAGTCCACCTTCAACATTTTGCCGTTTTTAGGGACGGATTCTGAACAAATTCCCGTTCTTTGCGCCATAAAAACTTATGAGTGCACAAGGGTGCTACCATAAACAGTGTTCATTATTGCTTCACATAATGACACAAAATAAACGCTAAGCAAACATCGGCCAATGCAACTTATCGCGCCTCACCGATTTCCAGTCCCCAAGCCGGTGCTACAGCACCAAAATTGCTACAGCACATGCAACCCGGTGGCTGTAGCAATAATTTTTTTAGTTTTGTTATTTCAAGTCCAGTGACGGTTGCTAAATACCTTTCTGGCGAATATTTTGCCTCTGCTTTCAGTTTTATGGCGGGTAGTGCGTCCTTCTCACGTATACCAGCACCTTTTAACAGGATCAATTAAGCTCTTTACAAACGTCGTGTCGTATCAGGTTCAACACAAGTGCAAGAGCAATCAACACCGCGGCTTCGATCGAGCTTCGCCCACTCATCATCATTCATTTCGTGGATATGGCGTGATTTTTTTTTTTTCTTTTAATGTTTGGTAAGTAGCATCCCCTCAACGTCTTGCAAGCGTGGCTGTGCCATCGGTGAGTCACCTGCCAACGAGTGTAGTGGCGTTTTTTGTGTTTTTTTTTTTCGTATGCTACAGATACATTCCTTTCAGCATGCGTGGTTGTGTAGCCCAGTGGTCAAGACACCTGCATTCAGAGCGCAGGCGCCCTAGTTCGAATCCTGCCCCTAAGGATATTTTTTTTTATTTCAGAAAGTATTTTTCATATGGCCCAGATACATTCCCATTCTGCAAACATGGTTCTGTAGCCCAGTGGTCAAGACACCTGCCTTCAGAGCGCAGGCACCCGGTTCGAATCCTGTTCCGTAAGTATTTTTTTTTTATTTCAGAAAGTATTTTTCATATGGCCCAGATACATTCCCATTCTGCAAACATGGTTCTGTAGCCCAGTGGTCAAGACACCTGCCTTCAGAGCGCAGGCACCCGGTTCGAATCCTGTTCCGTAAGGATATTTCTTTTTATTTCAGAAAGTCTTTTTCATATGACCCAGATACATTCCCATTCTGAAAGCATGGCTGTGTAGCCCAGTGGTCAAGACACCTGCCTTCGGAGCGCAGGCGCCCTGGTTCGAATCCATTCCTGCAAAGATTAATTTTCCTTTTTATTTCAGAAAGTCTTTTTCATATGGCCCAGATACATTCCCTTTCTGCAACCATGGCCAGTGGTCATGGTTGTGTAGCCCAGTGGTCAAGACACCTGCCTTCAGAGCGCAGGCACCCGGTTCGAATCCTGTTCCGTAAGGATTTTTTTTTATTTCAGAGAGTCTTTTTCATATGGCCCAGATACATTCCCATTCTGAAAGCATGGTTCTGTAGCCCAGTGGTCAAGACACCTGCCTTCGGAGCGCAGGCACTCTGGTTCGAATCGGTTCCCGCAAAGATAACTTTCTTTTTTATTTCAGAAAGTCTTTTTCATATGGCCCAGATACATTCCCATTCTGCAAACATGGTTCTGTAGCCCAGTGGTCAAGACACCTTGCCTTCAGAGCGCAGGCACCCGGTTCGAATCCTGCCTCGTAAGGATATTTCTTTTTATTTCAGAAAGTCTTTTTCATATGGCCCAGATACATTCCCATTCTGAAAGCATGGTTCTGTAGCCCAGTGGTCAAGACACTTGCCTTCAGAGCGCAGGCACCCGGTTCGAATCCTGCCTCGTAAGGATATTTCTTTTTATTTCAGAAAGTCTTTTTCATATGGCCCAGATACATTCCCATTCTGAAAGCATGGCTGTGCAGCCCAGTGGTCAAGACACCTGCCTTCAGAGCGCAGGCACCCGGTTCGAATCCTGTTCCGTAAGGATATTTCTTTTTATTTCAGAAAGTCTTTTTCATATGGCCCAGATACATTCCCATTCTGAAAGCATGGCTGTGTAGCCCAGTGGTCAAGACACCTGCCTTCGGAGCGCAGGCGCCCTGGTTCGAATCCATTCCTGCAAAGTTAATTTTCTTTTTATTTCAGAAAGTCTTTTTCATATGGCCCAGGTACATTCCCTTTCTGCAACCATGGTTCTGTAGCCCAGTGGTCAAGACACCTGCCTTCAGAGCGCAGGCTCCCTGGTTCGAATCCATTCCTGCAAAGATGATTTTCTTTTTATTTCAGAAATTCTTTTTCATGTGGCCCAGATACATTCCCATTCTGAAAGCATGGTTCTGTAGCCCAGTGGTCAAGACACCTATCTTCGGAGAGCAGGTGCCATGGTTCGAATCCAGCCCCGTAGGGATATTTTTTTTATTTCAGAAAGCTTTTTTTCAAATATGAATGAGTTCTGTGGAATCCCGCAAGGTGGCGGAAGGGTTAAGAAAGGGAAAGAAGACAACCACCCATTTGTAGCACGAAGGCGGAAAAAAATTCGTGCGAATTTCTCAGAAAGCAACGCTCCTTGTTTGCCGAAAAATTTGTCCTGGTCCGGGGTTCGAACCCGGGACCAACGCCTTTCCGGAGCGGTCGCTCTACTAAATGAGCTAACCAGGAAGCTAGAAATTGGCAGCGCAAGGGCGAATTCATCGACAACTCGAAGCACATGGACACAAGTAATGCGAATGAGTTCTACGGAATCCCACAGAACTTTCCCTTTCTTAACCCTTCCGCCACCTTGCCTGGAGGTCTTCCGCCTGGAGGGCTTGATTGACCGCAATAGATGTCGAAAAGTAGTCGAAAAAGTTAGGCCCTTATCACCGCTGATAAAGCTCCTGCGAATAAAGCGCCTGCGCTCTGAAGGCAGGTGTCTTGACCACTGGGCTGCACAGCCATGCTTTCAGAATGGGAATGTATCTGGGCCATATGAAAAAGACTTTCTGAAATAAAAAGAAATATCCTTACGAGGCAGGATTCGAACCGGGTGCCTGCGCTCTGAAGGCAGGTGTCTTGACCACTGGGCTACAGAACCATGCTTTCAGAATGGGAATGTATCTGGGCCATATGAAAAAGACTTTCTGAAATAAAAAGAAATATCCTTACGAGGCAGGATTCGAACCGGGTGCCTGCGCTCTGAAGGCAGGTGTCTTGACCACTGGGCTACAGAACCATGTTTGCAGAATGGGAATGTATCTGGGCCATATGAAAAAGACTTTCTGAAATAAAAAGAAAATTATCTTTGCGAGGAACGGATTCGAACCAGAGGGTGCCTGCGCTCCGAAGGCAGGTGTCTTGACCACTGGGCTACAGAACCATGCTTTCAGAATGGGAATGTATCTGGGCCATATGAAAAAGACTTTCTGAAATAAAAAAGAAATATCCTTACGGAACAGGATTCGAACCGGGTGCCTGCGCTCTGAAGGCAGGTGTCTTGACCACTGGGCTACAGAACCATGTTTGCAGAATGGGAATGTATCTGGGCCATATGAAAAAGACTTTCTGAAATAAAAAAGAAAATTATCTTTGCAGGAATGGATTCGAACCAGGGCGCCTGCGCTCCGAAGGCAGGTGTCTTGACCACTGGGCTACAGAACCATGTTTGCAGAATGGGAATGTATCTGGGCCATATGAAAAATACTTTCTGAAATAAAAAAAAATATCCTTACGGGGCAGGATTCGAACTAGGGCGCCTGCGCTCTGAATGCAGGTGTCTTGACCACTGGGCTACACAACCACGCATGCTGAAAGGAATGTATCTGTAGCATACGAAAAAAAAAACACAAAAAACGCCACTACACTCGTTGGCAGGTGACTCACCGATGGCACAGCCACGCTTGCAAGACGTTGAGGGGATGCTACTTACCAAACATTAAAAGAAAAAAAAATCACGCCATATCCACGAAATGAATGATGATGAGTGGGCGAAGCTCGATCGAAGCCGCCGCGGTGTTGATTGCTCTTGCACTTGTGTTGAACCTGATACGACACGACGTTTGTAAAGAGCTTAATTGATCCTGTTAAAAGGTGCTGGTATACGTGAGAAGGACGCACTACCCGCCATAAAACTGAAAGCAGAGGCAAAATATTCGCCAGAAAGGTATTTAGCAACCGTCACTGGACTTGAAATAACAAAACTAAAAAAATTATTGCTACAGCCACCGGGTTGCATGTGCTGTAGCAATTTTGGTGCTGTAGCACCGGCTTGGGGACTGGAAATCGGTGAGGCGCGATAAGTTGCATTGGCCGATGTTTGCTTAGCGTTTATTTTGTGTCATTATGTGAAGCAATAATGAACACTGTTTATGGTAGCACCCTTGTGCACTCATAAGTTTTTATGGCGGAAAGAACGGGAATTTATTCACAATCCGTCCCTAAAAACGGCAAAATGTTGAAGGTGGACTTCGGGGGGAATGCGTGGAAGCGGGGGGGGGGGGGGGGGGGGCAGTGCAGCGCGAGCGCAAACAGGCTGGCTGTGTCTCCCCGTTGGCCGGCTTCCGGCATCGTCCACTGTGGATTTGATTTGCCGATACAATGTATGAAAGTTTAGGCTGTGGTTCAATTATGTTTTCTTTATTTTGCTCGGCTCGGGCGAGCGGATCGCGTTTTTATTTTGTGAGGGGAAGGTTATTCGACTACTGAACTAACCGGCTTGTGGTTTTCAAGAGATGTATTTCAAGAGCTGCCATCAAGCTATGCTGCCGGCCTCTATTGAGGGCAAGTAATTGTCCCGGTACGAAATGCCGACACTATTCCTTTACGTCAGCTCGCGAAAAAAAAATTATAATAACAGCCGGTAATAGTTAACCAGCCGTTTGTGGTGCGATTACACTGTATTATGAAAGAAACGTTTAAACTACGCGAAGACAACACGCTAAAACATAGAAACACACACCATGCGCTTCAGGTGTGTGTTTATTTATGTGTTCTAAGTTCTAACGACTTGTCTTCGCCCAGATTGAACGTGTCCGCTATATCTATGAACCAACTAGAGGAACATGCCATGCCTACAACAAGGACTCACTATATGTATTCTATTGTGCGAAAAGAGCAGTGTACGTAAGGCGCATCAATATGTTGATTCGCCTACGTGCACTATTCCATTTCTATTCTATTTCTATTTCCACTCTATTACTGAGTCTACTCTATTTCTAGTCTATTTCTATTCTACATATATTCTATTTTCTATTCTATGCCTAGTCTATTTCTATTCTACTTCTATTCTATTTCTAGTCTATTTCTATTCTACATATATTCTATTTTCTATTCTATGTCTAGTCTATTTCTATTCTACTTCTATTCTATTTCTAGTCTATTTCTATTCTACATACATTCTATTTTCTATTCTATGTCTAGTCTATTTCTATTCTACTTCTATTCTATTTCTAGTCTATTTCTATTCTATTTCTACTCTATTTCTATTCTATTTTTTATTCTACTTATACTCTATTTCTATTCTACTTCTACTCTATCTCTATTCTATCCTACTTCTATTTCTGTTTCTATTTCTATTTTTTAATGCTACTGTTTCAATGTTTTTCGGGTTCTTAGAGAAATGCATTTCTTTGTAGTCCTTTCAAATACAGCCACCGAGGGAGAACCGTGATGCTGTTGGGAAGGTTTTCTACTAGGGTTTTCTGCAGAAGCTGCTTCTATAGGCAAAGGAGCAAGCAAAACACCAAGAAATGTAGAAAAGTGAATAAATCTGTTCACTGAGTCAGGCTGTTTATTGCTTGGTGCAAACAGGCTACTACTGTGCCTGTTTCGCCTGATAACACATTTGGAACAGAAGTCAACAATATGTTTTCTGTGCTTAACTTGTGTGCCTTGTGTAACAGGAAGATATGTTTTCAGTCGTAACAGAAAGAGTATTGAAAGAAAAATGTTTCATTGACTAATATGCCCGCCATCTCGTACCTGCCACGTACCTTGTTACACAGCTTACTTTCTACCCACCTAGGCTACTGAACTGAGCATGGAACCCCCGGGACCATTAGGCCCGGGGGTCCCATGCCGCCAAGTTACCATGGGGTGGAGTCCCCCCTTCGAGCGATTTAAATCGTACTGCCGTAGCACCACCACGAAGCCCGCTCGTACCTATTTTAACCGAGGTGCCGGGTGGGGCGAGTACACATAAAGAACTGAGCGCAGGTCCGGGTACTCGTTCCCTCTGTCTTTGAATCCGGTGGCCTCAGGCCAGCACCGCGAAATCGAACCAGGTACCGCACACATTAGAAGCAGACGCTCTACCAATTTGCTACCTCTGTGGTGGGAATGTCGCTGTAAAATGCTCTACACAAATTTTATCAAAGTTCGACAAAGCTTATCGAAGTCGAAAAAATTAAGACCTTTAAAGCTGTCAGCACCCTTTATTTGAAACGAGGCCAACAGCGGTATTCGAACCTCTGTCCTCTCGGTTACGAAGCGAACACTTTACCCCTCGGCTACTGGAACGTCACAGTAAACGCGGCTTTCAAGTTGGGCGGCATTCTTTGAGCCCAAGTTAAACGCTTGCTTTCCATGTCTAGATTTGCGTACGCGGGTCACTTTCCGCGTAGGGGAGCCTCCCGCGTGAACACGCGAGAAAGGCTCCCCGACGCGCTGTGCTCGGAGGCAGCTTTGCAGCTGCTGTGACAGTCGACACTTGATCATATAGAGCGGTGACGAGCTTTGGGCTAGGCGGAGCCTGCCTGTCGCGGCGTCGCTACAAGCGCCTCAGTATGTCGACGGCGACTACCGCTGTTTACAAACATGGAATCGGTCTATACAAGGCAATGTTACGCTCTTTTAGAGTGCTGGGAAAGCCGAGTGGTTACGATGGTCGCCTTGGGATCGTGGGTGCGCGGGTTCGAATCCCGCCTCGTCAAAATGTACAAGGATTCCTTGTTCCCAGAATTCCTGTGGCCGCGACGAGACCCAGTCCTTCACAGCGTCATCGAGTTTGTCGTCCGAATTGAAGCGCTTCCATATAATATGCGTTTTTTTTTTCGTTTTTTTTTTTTAATGATGCTCCCATGTGAAGTGCTCTGCATTTGAATTGTGCTGCAGCCGTTGGTACAACCCATTCATACGCTTCCCATCAATTTCAGTGCTGCAAACGTGGGCATATGGCCCTGTGGATACGACACTTGACTTCGGAGCGTGAGAACCGGCTTTCAAACACAACTTCACCGAGATTTATTTCGTTTTACTAATTCCTCATTCCTATTTTTTTCTACCTCTCCGGTCACGTGACTTGCGTGAAGACCTGTGACGACGTCGACGTCACAAGGCGGAAAGCTTTGTTGTAAAAGGAGCCTACCGATCTAAGGCTTCTTTTGTCTATGCGCTCGCTTCACCGCAATAGATGACGAAAAGCAATAAAAAAAAAATGTGACGCCCTCATTACCGATAAGGCTAAACTATTTTACGACGTCACACCTGGCATGGATGGATTAACCATGCCTATAGGAGCCTCCGTCGCTTTCATTTTTTCGACGAAAACGCGTCTACAGTCAATTCCACTCATATTCGACGAGACATTCGACGAGGCTTTAATTTTCGGCAAAAATGCACTGACAACCAATTTCATCCGAATCCGACAAGACATTTAAAAACCGAAAAATACGAGAATTCTAACGGCTATAGCTTGCCATTTTCGATAAATATACACCTGTAACCAATTTTATTCAAATTCGCCGAAAGATTGAAAAATGGAAAATTTGAAAGTTCCGAAGGCTCCAGGCTTTTCCGAATGTTCCGAAGGCTTACCATCATTCGGCAAAAATGCACTGACAAACAATTTTATCCGAATCGGAGACATTTAAAAATCGAAAAATATGAAAAATTCCGAAGGCTACAGGGTTGCCATTTTCGATAAGAATGCACCTACAACCGATATCATTCAAATTCGCTGGTGATTTTATTCAAGAGGCTGGTGAGGGGCGGTCGGCTTCAGAGGTTCACGAACGTCCTTGCGGTGCTTCGCCACGCCGATGCAGTGCGATGCCAATCCAGGTAGTGAGTTCGCAGCTTTGTTGAAAATGCTGTGTAACCTCTGCGGCGTGTGCTAAAGAGCTGCGTGTGATCTTGGTGATCGCAGCGATCAGTGCGAGCCAACCGAGATAACGACCAGCTATGGCAAAGGTCTCGAACACGAGGCCCGCAGGCCGAATGCGGACCGGCGATGTTTCGTCAGCGGCCCGCGAATTCACAAGGAATAAAATGTTTGCGACATTACTAAATGGTACTCGCATCATTTACTCGACTATTTCGAGTAATATAATAAGAATATGTGGGGTTTTACGTCCCAAAACCACGATATGATTATGAGAGACGCCGTAGTGGAGGGCTCTGGAAATTTCGACCATCTGGTGTTCTTTAACGCTATTTCGAGTAAGAACGCTTTGTTTGGGTAAGCTAGAGAGGCGGGACTGGCCTCAAGCGCTTTTTTTTTTTTCTGTGAGGCGCCCCATGGCGTCACAATGTGTTGAAACATAGCGGTGGAACAATATATCTGTATTTCGTGATTGGCGTCCAGATTTGTGTCATTCTTGAGATCAGTATCAATATGTTCCTCGAATCCTGATTCCATATCCTCTTCAGAACTGATCCGTGCCCCCCCCCCCCCCCCCCTTCTCTGCTTTCACTGTCCCAACTATTGCGGGGCTAAATTTCGTGACTACGGCCCGCTAGCTTAAGTGAGCTTGAGACCACTGGCCTACAGGAACAAGGAATGTTGCTACCCTTTCTTCATTCTGGGTGTTTAGTCACAAGTGGTACAGTCAACCACAAAAGTTTGCGAACCACGCGAGCGCGTGCCAAACTGCCTTTTTTTTTTTATTTTCTAATGACACGTCGCATTCGGATGAAATTGGTTGTAGGTGCATTTCTCTCGAAAATGAAAGCGAGGAAGGCTCTGACAGGCATGTCGCTTTCACCAGCGAGAAGGCTTCTTCCTTTTGTTCTTCGAGCACCTTGATGATGATGGCAATAAATAGAAATAAAGAGACAAAACACAGAAAAATCTGCAAAGTGAAATAGAAACACAGAGAGGAGGAAAGAAAGGAAAAGCCGAAGAGAAACGAAGAAGGCTGCCCAGCTCCGCACTTCCTTCAGGCTTGGCACCACTAAGGCGAAGCTGCCTCAACTTTTGTGGTTGTAGCACGCACCTTATCCGTTGTACTTCGAACAGCCGTTACATTGACCTTCTACAGAAACGAAAGAGCTGTTTACCTAGTGCCGATCCTTGCGTTTCCTGTAAGGTGGTTCAACGGCCCCATTCAGTTTGAGCTGGTTTTTTTTTTTTTTTTTCAGTATTGTTGGACATAACGTGCTGCCTCTATCGGGTCTATTTTTAAAAGAAGAACACTCCAAGAAATGCTGAGCAGCTTTCCCATCAGCAAAACAATTGGGCTTTATTGATGATGATAGATTTATGCACTGATGACAACAGATTGCACAACCCTAAGATGAACAGTCGCTACCAACGTTGAAGGAAAATGTAGGCATACTTAGACGGTAACGGCGCGGCCTGTGAGCTGTAAAAACAACGCTCTCCGACTATGCGATAATTAACATACTCGTAGTATATACATAGTGGCATGTCTACATCAGCCCATCTCTTTCCAACTCGCATCCTAGACTTCGTGACAGCGGAGTCAGGCAAGAGGTTAAAACTAGCAAACTCGACAGCATAGTCATGTTTATTTCTGAAGACATTCTCAAGCTGTCCTGATACAGCCTAACGATAACGAACGCACCAGGCTAAATAAATGAAAACATACACGACTATACCCGACAAGTAAAACCAGGACGTCCGAAAGAAAACACACAGCGGGCCAATTATGTTCTATACGAGGAAATGATGCAGCCTGCGATTAACTTAATGACCCCCGCAATTACATGCAGGTCGATCCTAGCGGGCCACAAGCGGCCTTGAAAGGTGCGCTTTTGAATTGTCATCATCTGAAAGAACAGACGAGGGTGTGGCACCAGAAGCCACGACTGTTTTCACTTCGGACGCGTTTGGAGACGGCAACTGCACCGGTAAGCTTACATTGGCGCGAACATTTCATATTCTGTGTTGGCCCGCCTTGACAACAGACCCTTGTCAGAACAGTTAGTGCTCGAATGCCGACGCGAACTGTCTTCACAGAGAAAGTCAGTCAAGGCCTTACTGAACTTTTTGCATGGCAGTGGCCTATTGAATAGGCTATAGCGCCCTGCCCTCTTTTTCTTGTTTCTTTTTTTTATTCGCGCGTCTACTCTCCTCTTCACTTTCCTTTTCCATCTCTCTTTTCCCTTTCCCCTCCCCTTAGTGCAGGGTAGCAAACCGGATGCTACACTTCTGGTTAACCTCCCTGCCTTTCTCTCTTTTTATGCTCTCTCTCTTTCTATCAATAGGCAATGCAGAGAATTATTACTGCGGAGAATTTTGTGGCAATATTCTGTTGCAGGAGCAGTTTGGTGGCAAGTATTGAAAAAAAAAAAAAAAAAAAAACTCGCAGGGTTCCTTGTGCACTCGAAAGCCAAAGAGCCAAAGTAAAAGACGACTCGATAGCCAAAGCCGTCTTTTTCCTTTTCTTCTCATTCATTGGAGGAAGGAAAAAGAAAGGAGGGAGCATTACGTCACACGAGTGAAGCCCAGTGAATCCCACCGTGTCGGCCCAACACGTGATCAAAACTTCAGAGCGTGCGGTAGGTTTTAGTACTCTCGGTGGCGTTCCGTTTTTGAACATTCTGCGTGAGCCGGCCGGTCTGCGCCGAACAAGCGCGCTTCGATTAAACGCTACCGGGCGCCATACCCCGAAGTCTCGGCAAGTCTCGTTGCTTGCGTGATCTTGACGCAAAGGTCGCGTGTTGGGCCGACACTGCTGGCTTCAAAACGGGTTGGCTTGGCCAAGGCTAGCTGCGTGACGTCATGCTCCCTCCTTTCTTTTTTCTTTCCTCCATGTTCTCAGTCGATGCACTGATACTCCCCCGCTCCTTCGTTAGGTGCTTTCTGCACCCAATGTGGTTGTGCACTGCCTCCAGGATCGAATGCAGTGCAAGCCTTCTACACAGCCTCCGTGATCGGCCCGCCTTTAATACAGCCACGATGTCATGTGGTGACGTCATCGTGTGACGTCACGTTATGTGACGTCACGATGAGCTTGTACAGTGACATCATCACGTGATGGTGATTTCTCGCATCACTCGCGTTTCATACCGACGCCGCGGGAGGCCGACCCCGACGGTGGATTTTCGCGTTTCACGAGGCATCTAAAGGCCTGACCACACGTGCGCGTTGCAGCGCGTCAGCGCGTGGTTTTTTGACGCGGCGCCACGCCCTTTCCTTATGGAGAGAGAGGGCGCGCGGCTACGCGAAGCTGCGCCCCCTCGCTCTCTATAGGGAGAGGGCGCGGCGCTGCGTCATAAAGCCGTGCGCTGACGCGCTGCAAGGCGTACGTATGGTCAGGCCTTAAGGCTTTCGCCTTAATAAATAAGCTTCGGGGTTGTACTCGTCAAAACCACGGTCTGATCGAGAGACGAGCCGTAGTGGGGAACTTTACTGCGGCAACCAGACTGAAAATGCACGCGTCTTTTTCTGCATTTAGCTCCCCCTCCCCCTCCAAAAAAGAAAAAAAAAATGAAAAGAAAATAGAAGAAAGTCCCAGCCGTAGCCGGCAATTGAACCTGGGTCATCGACCTTAGCTGTGCAGCACGTTAGTCGATAGGCTACTACGGCGGGTATTAATAAACGGGAAAACGGGAAGACATTTATTTAGCGATGTAAAGTAGAATATACAAACTATCATGTCAAAATATTGTCACGTGGTCGTGACGTTGACGAAGGCAGCAGTCGGTATGTCTAAGATGAAACTGTTTATTTGGCTGAACTTGTGGCCGGTAAACGGAAAGTTAGATTACGACAATACACACTGGCACTGATAGCGGCGAACACAGCGTCGGCCGTCGATCAACTGACAAGCGGTGAAGCGCGTTGGCATTAAAACGTGTGTCATCGAATTTTTCCAGCCTTATCACTGGTTGTCGCGCAAGCTCTGGAATAAGCTCGAGTGTTCGCGTCTTGCGCGCAATCTTAACAAAACGATCTACAATAATCGCGAAGCTTTTCGAACAATGAGGCGCGGTTTGCGCTGAGCATTGCTGACAGTCTTTGTGGGCGAAAACCGAATAGAGCAAAAGTGAAAATAAGATACGCGCGTGGCAATGCCCCCCCTCTGAAAAAGCCTCGTCCCGATGCTTAAAACAGAACATGGGGGGGGGGGGGGGGGAAAAATACATGCAACAATAAAAAAATAACAACAATAAAGCAAGAAAGTACAACAATAAAGCAATAAGGGCAGTCCTCAGGTTCGCTAACGCGCGTAACACGGCTTGAGGCGCACGACATGGACGACTTCAGGTCGCGCACGGCGCCGTTGAGAGTTCGTAATGCCGTCCGGGACAACCTCGTAGTCCAGAGCGCCTAGACGTCGAAGTACTTTGTATGGCCCGAAGTATCGCCGAAGAAGTTTTTCATGAGTCCCACGTCGGCGTATCGGTGTTCACACCGAAACGCGGTCGCCGGGCTGGTACTATTGGAACTATTGACACTATTTTGGCACTATTGGAAATAAATACCTAATGCAAGTGCGCTGAATTCTTAGCACACGATCGTTTTTGCATGCTAAGACTTCGTACTATAAGCTGTACTGTAACATTAAAACGCCGCGGAACTGATAAAAGTCTAAATCCGTCCCAAGTGGAACCACGTCAACCTCAGAAGTTCAAGAGGTGTTACGAGAATTTAACCATACCAGACATTGAAAAGGAGAGGATGCTACGGGGTCCGCAATACCTATAGGCTTCCAAAAGCAACGTCGAGCGGCGCCACTACTCTTAACATAACTGGGAATATCCACCGCGCGTTCTTTGGCGACAACACTGCCGCCCCGCTTGCACGCACGTGCAGAGCTCTCGGATTGCATCTGTGGTGCGTCACAATGTAACTATTGCTGACTACCAGTGCTCCGGGCCAAATTAGGAGCACATGCGCGCACGTGTCATTGCCGCCGCCGCTAACAAACCCGGCGACAAACCACCTTCGCCGGCAGCGTCTATCCCCAGTAACGCATATATAGCTCGGCCGCGCGAGCGTCGCGCCCAAACTTGAGCTTAGGGTTCCCTATAGTACGCTCAGGCTGTCGAGCTCCTTCCTACTTTTAGATGTGAAGCATCATATGGCGAAGCTTAATCCTGTGGTGGTGGTGGTGTGCGGCCGACCACCCTTACTGCGCACGCGCAAACCCTTAAAAAAAATAAAAAACCTCCTCTGCCCCTCTCTCTCGTCTAGGCATCCCTCCCCGCGGCAACCACACCCTCACTGCGCATGCGCCTCCCTCCTCTCTTCCCATCCCCCTCCTCTAGGCATCCCGCCCGCGGCGTCCACACTCCCCACTACGCATGCGCGTCCCCCCCTCTCTCTTCTCTCCTACGCTCCCCCCCCTCTCTCCTCTAGGCATCCCTGCCCGCGGCGTCCACACTCCCACTGCGCATGCGCGTCCCCCCCTCTCTCTCCTCTCCTACGCTCCCCCCTCTCCCCTCTTGGCACCCCCTGCCCGCGGCGTCCACACTCCCACTGCGCATGCGCGTCCCCCCCCCTCTCTCTCCTCTCCTACGCTCCCCCCCCTCTCACCTCGCGACGCCGACGCAGGCAGCGTCTGCTAGCGAGTTTCTTGGTTGAAAAAACCGACTACTCGCGCTGCACAACCGTTCACTGGCCACCCCGTATATATGGCAGTGGATCTTGACCTGCAATGTGGTGCCGGTGGGAGATTTCTCCAGTGCGTTGTTGAACAATAAAAATTCGCAGTGTGCACGCTAACTAAAAGCGGACTGCTGGTCTCTGTGTCCAGTCGGAGTCTTCTGTCTCTCATTGCCCATTAGCAGCGATTGGCATGTTCCAGTAGGAAACACCGCTCCATCACTGCATGCGCGCTTTGCGCCTCCGCAGTTTTCTCTCCTGCGCAACGCTGCGATGAGCACCAGCGTCAACGCCACCGCCAGTGTAAGCGTTAGCGCCCGCTGCTTCACATCTACACATGGTTCCCTTTAGCGGGAGATGGTGTAATTTTTATCTCTCTTTTCTTGACACGAAAGCTCGCTCATCAATTTCGCTACTCGGACAGCGCGTATAGCATCAATCAGAATTAACCCAATGGAGCCAAGGTCATTTTCACACTTACTAGGACACAGGTGGGCCGCCTGACGTACGCTCTTCGGCGAGGCCATGACACGACAGGTCTTCGAGAATATATGCCGCGAATATATTAAACAAAAGGCCACGGAGATCATAACTCTCAGTATTGTTCCTCGACAAAGAGATCCAGCCTTCAAAGGAGGAAAGGCTTAACGAAGAGAAAAAAGAAAAGGAACACGCGAACGTGCTGATAAAAAAAAAAAGCAAATTGGTCCGCGACCGGTATATAACACCTTCTGGGTGAAAGAAAGAGAGGACGCCCGTAAAAGAGCATAAAGAACGAGTCAAAGGCCGCACGCATGACTAGCCGTCAAAAGTACGTAGCCCGCGAGTAACGCTATCGGTCCGGCGCTGAGCCTTGAACCACGAGCGCTGGCTCGCCGGCGAAGAACTGGTTTCGGCAGTGAACCCACTTTCGCTTTACCGGCGGACGGGCAGCGTATACGGGTCCTTTTTTCCTTCCTCGCTTTTTGTATACACGCGGTACGCGAGGGAGTCCGACGTGACCCAAAGTTAAGTGACCGGGGCGAAGGCAGCGATCCCTCCATTAACGCCGCGCCAGTCTGCCCGCTTCCCTGTGGGGCAGAGCCCGTGGCTTGACGTTAGCTGGGTCGAAAGGGCCTGACCGACGAATGATGCATTGGGCTTGGCGGTGCGGCACCGGTGCCACTCGGGCCAGACATCGATTCCGCCACGGTAGACCTTGGCTACAGAACTGTGTCGGTCAAGGCGGCCTTATTTCTTGCTCCTCGCGTCGCTTCCCAGTTGTTTTCGACTATGCGGCGGTGTTCCGATACTCTGAAGTGGTTTCTTGGGCGATTTGGTACGGCGTACTTCACATGAGGTTGTGCTGTGGTGAAACGTGATCGGGACGAGCTGATACGCAAAATTTATGAGGCTTCAGAAACGGCTAGGCTAGGCAGCGTGGGTGTCAGCGGGCCTTGGATTGCTTCATCACAGAAAGGAAATTGATTTTCTTCGGCCCGATTGTACACGTGTTGTTCAATGTGCGCTGATATTATGGTGGTGTATCGCTGCGTCTTTTACGATTGTTATCGTTCCTTTTTTTATATATATATATATATATATATATATATATATATATATATACACACTGCGCAAAAATATATTGCGCGGTTGTGACAAAGAAACCTTGTTGTAAGCCAGCGCTACCGTCGTTCTGATTCTATGACTGGTCCTGTCTCTTTGCGCTGTTTCTATGTGAAGTTCCGATACTCACCGAAAAATGGCAAAATAGACAGTTAAGCGGACAGAAGCAATCTTAACTCTCATTCCAATCCCCATTTTGAAAGGGTTTGCAGAGCAAGCACGGAAGCGCTGAAGGAAAAGGCATTACAGCGAGAAACAGGAAGGCAAAGAGCGACGCACACGAGCACTGACTACCAACTGATTTTATTGTTCCCGACAAACATGTTCATATATATACAAACAGGTAAAACCTTTTATCAGGCAGACGTCAGTACCGTGACACATTTCGGTGGAATGACCGATAAAACGAAGGTACAATGATAACGATTAACAGACTATAACTGATCCAGAAGCGCGAATTCTTTTTCATGCAAAGCCACCGAAGGCTGACTGCCGCCTTTTCCTGCAGCACTTCCGCGCTTGCGCTGCAAACCCTTTAAATATATCAGCACAGCGTCAGGTAATAATATGAAACATAAATAAGGGCTAATCACGCTTTCTTGAGTACACACATAGGCGTGCGCATGGGGGGGGGGGTCAGTGCTTTTATTGTCTTTTATACAAAAAAAAATTAAAGATGGCTTGACATTGATACGTATTTATAAGCCGCCTCCCAACATCATTACTTTCTAGCAAGAACCACCAGTATATATTTTATGATGCTCAACATAACACTGCACCCATTAAAAGCAGCACAACAATGGCAGATGCACGTAATAAGAAGCGGAAGAGCTTGTATGGGGGGCTAGCTGGAACATCATGGATGAAATAGGCAGCGTTGTAAAGATTTCAACCCTTTTTGTCTATTTGTTGAATTAAATCAGTTGTTAGATGCGCTTCGTCTCTGTCGTTTTTGTCTGTCATCTTTGTGAACTTTGCAGCGCTGGCTATTTCATCCAAGATGCGGAAAGTGAACCAAATGAACTTGCCATAAGCCACACTGGAGCCTATAGCCTAATTGTCAGTTCGATTCATTTGAACTTGTCTATAACATATAAACGACCCCGTCGAAAAAAATTCTCCTCATTTCGTACAAGTCATGCTGGAGTGTGACATGCAGCACTTCTTGATAGACAAATAAGCAAATGAAAGAGAAAAAAATCAATAAATAGCATTTTGGCAAATTCGGGCGTCACTAAACAATAACGAATTTATGTCGAGCGTCGGCATCGACGTCAAGCTCACCGGCAAAAAAATCAAGGTGGAACAGGAGCAGAAATTAAATTCAGAGATCTTCTAATTGTTCACTTCCTCTCAGATGCCTTTCACCAGATGATTAAGATTACCTGTCAAGAAAGTGGCAGCAGCTTTATAAACGCGGTGATGAGAGGGAGCATATGAGTGAGATCAAACGAACACACGCATTCACAGCGCGGTTCTCGCGCAGCTGGCACACATAACCACGCAAGCATACTGTGTACTCGTGCACCAAGAAGGTTGCGTTAGCGACGCCACAGAGCAAAACCAGCCTTCGCCGCCAGCGTTAGTTACCGAGGGGTCAAAAAGAAAACAGAAGCCACCCGTCTCCCCGGTCGAGCCTCCAGCGGCGACGGCTCGGTGATTCCAAGAACAAGAAGGACGCGTCGAGGCACTCGCCGCCTTTTTGTGGCGCACCGGCTGGCTCGCAGCTGCAGCATCAGTGCATGCATATCCCAACGACGACATCCACTGCTACCGTGTATACTTCCAGGGCTCGTCAAAATAAAAGACACAAAGAAAGAAACGAAGATCTCAACACGAGACGGCACACGTTTTGACACTCCTCGCAGGATCCTGCGTCTGCGCATCGTGCTAATTTGCTGCAGTGTTACAAAAGTCGGTTGTTGGAAACGATGCGCCGTTAGGTCTGAGCGATAGAATCAGGGTTGCCGTTGGTGGCTACTTTGCGCCAAATTGGCTACTTTTGGACCCCGTTGGCGACGAAAATTTCCAGTTGGCGCCATGGCTCTTTTTTATACTTGTGGTTTTACTTATTCAAAATGATTTTATTTATTCATCAATAGTAAAGACTCTGTTGATAATACCGCTTCATTTCTATTTGGTTAGAATTCGGCGATAATATCAAATGGCATGACTACTTTGGCTACTTTTGGCGTGAGTTCTGGCGCCTTTTCATGTACACCCAACGGCAACCCTGGATAGAATCCCAGTCCCTAGTGCGGACAGCCTTGTCGACTCAGCGTTAAGAAACTACCCTTCTCATTTGCCAGGACCCCCGAGCAGGTCTTTCAAACGATGAAATATTCGTCCAATGTTACGATGACGAATTCCAGCCATTGGATAATCGCAGGCACTAGGGACAAACAAGACGTTGAAGTGCCTCATGTGTACATGCAAAGTGCGATTTTTGCCCTCCACAACTCTCAGTCCCATTAACCTTCCCCAGCGCAGAGTGGGCAACCTTCTTTTGAACGACATTCGAATGTATACATTCAACAATTCGCGATCTCTAGATTTTGTACAGCAAAACCCATAGCACCCCCCCCAAAAAAAGAACAGGGGACAAGATGAAGACAGGACAAGGGTGTATCGTCTCCTGCTCGTGCTTTGCGCTATGGTTTTTGCAATGCGATGAACTACCAACATGCCCAAACTTCCTGGCTTTTTTTAGATTTCGCTTGTGATCATCCAAGATGGTTCCGCATGGATCTTATTTGTGGTGTCGTGTACACACGGGCTGATGACAATCTTTCCCGTTTGAATGTTAAGACAGGCCTCAGAACATCCTATTAATAATATGTGTTGGGGTTCCACATCTCAAAACCACGATATGATTATGAGGGAGGCAGTAGCGAAGGGCTGCGGAAAATTTTGATCATCTGGTGTTGTTTAACTTGCACCAATATGAAATACACGGGCCTCGAGCATTTCACCCACATTCGAAATGCGGCCGCCCCGGCCAGGGATTCGATCCCGCGACCTTCGGGTCAGCCTTCGAGCACCATAACCACTGAACTACCGCGGCAGGCAAGCAAAGTCTAGTCAGTCAAGATGCCAGCCGCGAGACGCTCGTTGACCGTGAGAAGTCAATCATCTGATGGTGCAAGTGTGCCAACACCAATACCTCACCACTGCAGAAGAAAAACCTTTTAAGACGGCAGTAATACATAATGTAGAGACTGTTATTTTTGCTTTTCAGGGGCCGGCCTTATATCTCTGATACGTAAAGCATAAGCGAGTACGTGCGTTAATGGGAAGCTGCTGCTGCATCCTTGGCAGCATCGGCAGCAGGCGTGAATAACGTGGTTAATGCGTAAAGCACGAACGAGTGCCGCTTTCTAATAAGGCCGTCAGTAAGCGGAAGCGACAATATAAGCCGGAAAGAAGAGCCGCCTAACACACGCGCTAATCACTGTGTGGCGAAATGCCTCCTACATGTACACCACACTTAGGCTCCTGTCAGGGTCGTCCGAAGGCTCTTCACCTTGCGGTCACGCTCGGAACGCTATAAACGTATTCTTTGGCATTCGGAGCGTATCATCTTTCTAGTCTCCGTCAATCAGCGAAGGTGGTACGTAGTTTAGCGGCATTTTGTATTCGGGTGCGTCACAGGTCACATCGTAATCATATCAGCTGTCAAGCGTGGCACTTATATAGCAACGAAGAAAAATGACAATGAATGAATGAATAAATAAATAAATAAATTCCAGGGATTTTTGTGCATTCACCTAAGACGACTCGAAGGCGAAAGCCACCTTTTTTTTCTCATTCGATGTATAAGGGAGCAGGGAACACGAGCCGTGGCTTCACGTGCCACTGCTAAGCGCAGTCTTCATTTTCTTCTCTTGAGGTCGCGCACTCTCCGGTTTCGTTCGCCGCCCAAAAGAGGGCGCTACAACGGCATCGTGTAGCGTTACGTCACATGATGTGACGTCAAAATTTGTGACGTCGTGATGACGTCACCACGGGACCGTCGCCGCCGACGCTCAAATTTCCCGTTTGATGAGGCATCCTAAGGCTTTCGCCTTAATAAATAAATTTGGAAAACGGCGCATAGGAATACACATGTGACCTGCGTACCTTCCAGGGCCGTATTTCCTTACGATCGCTGGCTTGTTATAAGGCCTTCGACTACAGAATTGTACCTGTGAGGAATAAGATCGCCACGCTTGGAAGTGCCATTGCAATCGTGCGGTTCGTAAGCAGTTCGCTCTCTGGGCACGCCCTTCCTTCTGGTGTTACGATCGGTGCTGCTGCTCTACGACCGGAATAAGCCCCCCCTGACATTTGGTGGAACTGCGGGGTACGGCTGGAGGGATGCGATAGATATTTGCGTTGTTGGCAGGTAATAGACAAGAGGTAGACGGGAAACTTTATTTACAACAGAGCTAAGAGTTCGGGCGGCTCCTCTATTCCGAGGCTACCGTTGGCTTTGGCTTTGCAGTTGCTCTCACGGCTCGGTCCGCTAGCTACTTCTGGAAGTCAGGATCGGGGTTGAGTAGGGCGGTCTCCCATCGCGGTATGCTTGTGTTAGTGAGTAATTCTATTTAGTGTACAGAATCAGATGACGTGTGGTAGGTCACCTTTGAGTCGACGATGTGGGCAACTGAGGGTATGGTAAAGAGTGGAGTCGAAATAGTGTAGGAGAAGCGTGGCGCACGTATTTGCGGACGAATTCGTACATCCCGTGCCACTACGTATCGCGGCCTGGTGTTTTGAGCCAGCAAGCTAGAAAATCCTCGTCTTCGAACTTTCGAGATCACAGCCTATATAGCACATTCCTCTCGACGCGTTAAGCGCTGACAGGACCAGATTAAATTGTGGCGAAGCGGCACGTAGGCAAGGGTGTTTCAGCTGCATTAACGTGAAACCTGGGGAGGGGCGAAGCATGCAGTGTGCACCGGTGCTTCCCACAGCAAAATCTTTACTGCTTTACTCGCCACCGGTCCACTAACGCACCATCACTTTGCAGATATGTTTCAAGAAGTGGAGTTCCAAATAGATGACTTTAGCTTAGCGATGCACGTTTGTATCTCTGGTTTTCGATAAGAAACTAGAGCGCCCTGGTAAATTTCGTCGGGGATTCTGACACCACTGCTGAGCCAAACATGATGACTTAGTCAGTAACGACGAACCTTTAACTCATAATATGGATAGTACGGACTGCTGGCGAGTAGTGAAATTTACCCGATTTTTGTGGCGCATACCCGTTTATGGTGGACCGCGACGACGATGTGACACGCCGACAAGCCGAGACCCTAAGGTGCTTCGCCACTAAAAGGCGAAGAAGATGAAGACGATCGAGGAGCGTTAGCCGTTCGTTCGTGTTTGACGTTGGTGTCTTGCTGTTCCGCTGTTATTGCCCTAGAGCAGGGGTCTCAAACACGCGGCCCACGGGCCGTATGCGGCCAGCAAACCTCTCGCGTGCGGCCCGCGGACTGCACATGACTGTCTTCGTCACTCATTTCTTTTTGTTTTCATTTACTTCATAAGCACGTTCATGAGCTACACAGACATGAGTGCTCTCAGGCATTCTTTTCACACGCGGCCCACGGGCCGTATGCGGCCAGCAAACCTCTCGCGTGCGGCCCGCGGACTGCACATGACTGTCTTCGTCACTCATTTCTTTTTGTTTTCATTTACTTCATAAGCACGTTCATGAGCTACACAGACATGAGTGCTCTCAGGCATTCTTTTCACACGCGGCCCACGGGCCGTATGCGGCCAGCAAACCTCTCGCGTGCGGCCCGCGGACTGCACATGACTGTCTTCGTCACTCATTTCTTTTTGTTTTCATTTACTTCATAAGCACGTTCATGAGCTACACAGACATGAGTGCTCTCAGGCATTCTTTTCACACGCGGCCCACGGGCCGTATGCGGCCAGCAAACCTCTCGCGTGCGGCCCGCGGACTGCACATGACTGTCTTCGTCACTCATTTCTTTTTGTTTTCATTTACTTCATAAGCACGTTCATGAGCTACACAGACATGAGTGCTCTCAGGCATTCTTTTCGTGTTGAAATCCATTAAATCACCATGTCTTTACCACCAAAACCGCAGAACTCTACATTTGAAAATCGGCGTCGATTTCAGTCATTCTGCAAATCGGTATCGGTGTTTTTCGAATCCTGGCCCTAAAAACCCTATAACCATAGGGTTTTTAGGGCCAGAATCCTGGCTCTAAAAACCCTGCTCGCATATGGCATATATGCCATATGCGAGCAGGACTGCAAGAGGCCATCGTTTCAAATGTTTCAAATGGCAACGTTCGCTGTCATCTTGTCCAAGCCCTCCCCCCCCCCTCCCTTCCGCTGCACACTACCCCGGCCCTTGCGGTACTCCAGTGTCTGCGGCCCGCTGGCTCAGGTAAGTTTGAGACCCCTGCCCTAGATCGTGTCAAACTGGTGGAGGTGGGGGCTAATCTATGCACCGTACCCCTCAGTATAGCAAGAGCTCAAGCTCCGCACCGGTGGTTATACGCCTGGGCCCCGCGCCAGCAGAAGGATCCGAGGGCAAGCCCCCTGAGTTTGGACTGCTCCCAGACAACACGGTGACTCAAACCATCCCAACCTGATCGTAGTCGATCGTATCGTAGGTGAAGCCGCGTGTACGTTTGCGACACTCCGTCTTGACTCCATTGGGTCTCGGAGTGAGAAACGGAGCGCAATTCTTTTCGAAGGTGGCGGGGCAGTACACTCTTAATCAGGTCCTGGTGAAATGCTGGCTACATCCAGAAAACCAGACGAAAAATGTCCTGTTTCCTGGCTATATCTAGCACTTTAAGCGGGGCCTGATTAAGAGTGTACTAAAAGTCCTGTGCCGCCGTCATTGTTGTAGTTGCGGCGGTATAAAAGTCCGTCGCGGATGGCGAAATCGCGGCACCTACCAGCCAAACACTCGAGGTGCCGAAGCGGCCCGATGGTTTTATAAAAAAATCGAATATCATGACGATCCATGAGTTCTTTTCGTTGTTCCGAGGCAATGGCCACGGGTATCATACTCAATAACAACCCTCATACCACCAGATGCGACATATATTTCAGCTGTTGCATAATGACAGCTCTTCTTTCTGCGCTTCATAAGTGCTCAAGTAGGGAGGTTAAGCTTCCGCTTAATGGAGTCTCATCAGCCTGTCAGCGAACGCCCTTGGCGTTCCTTTAAGCTCACTCCGTGACAGGTGATTAGTCAGCTTTTCAGCACCCCATTTAGCTTTTGTTTTGTGGTTGTTGTTTTGTCGTTATCTTTTTTTAGTCACCTGTGTGGGCGAGACGCGTAGTGCGGGCGAGGTGGGAGCCACCACGCAAAATAATTACGCAACTGACCTTGTCTGCATTGACCTTCCGGAAGCACTGGCAGCTGTCAGAAGGTCACGTGCCGTCACATCACGTCCAAGACTGCGCGTTTGTGTGGGATCTGTAAAAGCAAGGGTAATGACTGACGGGTTTTCGGCCTGCCCAAGCTACATCTAAGACATGAGGGAGGCTGTGGTGGCCCATCAAAACAGCACTCGGCGTTTCTAAAACCACTGACTGTGTTATAAACACTCAATCTCATTTTT